>VOMN01120857.1:0-88087 GCA_014899125.1 Orchestia grillus
TAGCGCTGATAAATGACCCCAACTAGCGCTGATAAATGACCCAAACTAGCGCTGATAAATGACCCCAACTAGCGCTGATAAATGACCCCAACTACCGCTGATAACTGACCAGTTCAGACAGGCCCATTTGGCGCGCTTCTTGGGCCCTCGTGCTGACGACATCAGCCAAGCGGCACAGCAGCACTCCCGTGCCGAGCCTCTCCAGCAAGTTGAGGTGCGTCAGACCGTCCTCTCCTGGAACCAACCAAGAAAAAGTAAAGGTAAAACCAATTCAATCACAAATATACGTAAAGCTCCTAATTAGAGCAATTCTAATCGGTACGACGTCTAATTGCGACAACGATTTGAATGTCATGGGATCTACTTTAAGCACATACAAAAGAAAATTTATATTAGATAATTTAACTTAGTTTTCTATTCAAGAAAATTTACTTCATCAATTGGTGAACTCGTGTGCTTTTAATTGGACCGAGCTGCTTAATTAGGTTCCCCTAACTCATTTCAATGGAGAGCTTACTAGTAATTATTTTCGAACTTGTTTTTTTTTATATTCGTTAGTTTAAAGCGCTCTATAAACATCAAGTGTGATACAAAGAGAACGAAGAAAAAAAGGGACATCCAGTACAGACTGTAGCAAAAGTGAAATTTATGCACAGGCGTGTTCCCACACGTGATTCCCTGTGGATGGAAGCAGCAAGTCAAGAAAAAAGAAGGATAAAGGACAAAGAAGAAATGGTGAAAAAGATGAGAAAATTGAAAGAAGTAGAACAAAGTGGACACGAAAGATAGAAGCCCCGAAGGCCTATGTATAGCTGAGGTAACCTAACAGTGCTCCCCTGGAGATCACCAGTCCCCATGGCGTAGGACAGACAGGCCTAACTAACTTAACCCTATTGCCTATCCCCCTCCCCTTCGAGCAAATGAAATAAATTATATTTTATGATTTCTACTAAACTGTCAAAAAATTCAGCGTAAACTTTATGCACATTTCTACCGTAGATACAAAGCGAATGAATTCAATAGTTCTACCACAAAATTTATTATTGTGCATATGATGTGGTAAATTTTTCTCTACACAAAGAAAATTTACGATGTTGGTACTCATAATTCGATTCAACGTAACAAGTTTGCTTTCTTGACCACGATGTCAAAAATGTTACACGTCAATAATGAAAATCGATTATTTCGAACATATTATAATTTTGTTACCGTTATGCTGCGAAGATAAAAATCAGTGATCACTTTTACAATACACATTTTACGAAAGCTCAATAGCTCAATTGAATCTGTAAATGTTTTTTTGCAATTCAAAATATTTGAAACGTACAACAACCGCAGCCGGACGATTATAGCAGAACATTTAAAAAAAAGTCTACGGATTTTGCATCCAATATTTAAGTACAAATTTATGAACACGGGTAGTTGCAAAAACCCTTTTACTTCAAATTCTGAACTCTGCAATGTCAGTACTGCTAGCTAGCTCCACATCACTGACATAAATCATAATTCAAATATCTAATATTTTTGCTCTAACAAGTCGATCATGATCACGACCATGATTCCATAATCCTTTATTCAAGAAAATGAAATGTTTACATCGAACAAGTTCAACAATGTTTCAGTTGCTCACTTCATTTCAAGCAACATTTCAAGATCCGGAAAATTTCAAACGACTTTCAAATTACTACAACACAACGCATAAAACTACCAGAACCCTGCCAAGAATTCATTAGGAGCTCTACAGAAACATTTCTACGGAGACAAAAACGAAGAGAAAACGAGAACTAGCGAAGGCAAGAAAAACCGAAGATTTCACACACTCAACTTTTTGTAATTCGCCTTTGAGTGCAATGATGAAGCAGCTTTTTAAAGTACGTGAGCAGAGACACAAACACGGGAGTAATCCTCGTGCATTAGACCCTAAGAACAAACACATTTACTCGAGGATACGTGAACAACACGGAAAATAACAAGCAAAAGCCTCTGAAAATCTTGTTCAAATAAAGTTAGGTACGAGATCCCAAGAACGGCCTGGAGCTTAAATTCTTTCCAGGAAGTTTAAGGGGCGGACTGACATGGGCAGAGTCCTTTATAGCCGACGTTTGGTTGTTGTAAAAGGCAGCTCTGGGTCATGGCGCTGCCTTGTTTTAATCCATCTAAAGCCACTTGAACAAACTTGAACAAAGGAGGCAGCATTGCGACACCTACTGCACATATGACTGCACAACTATGAAGCAAGACTACATTGCAGCTAGCGAGAAAAGAAAGCTATGAAATGCCGACCAAGAACATGAAACATGAGTAGGATCATTTTTTACGATCTTTTTGTGCAGATCAAAGTAATTGAAGACGGAGTAGCAGCTGGGCTTGGGATATGCATAGTTTGTGTCCGTTTAATGATCCGAAGTCGGTTCGAGAATCCTCGAAAGAACACAAGATTTCAAGGAATCGATAGCTAAATGTTAAATCAAAGTGAAGAGAATTTGATGTAGCAGAATATTGTTGGAATAAAAATTGGATGAACTTGCAGGATGAACAATAGTGAAATTCGAAGAGAGTGCATTGCAAAAATAGACTCCAACAACGATGAATATTCAAACTACGGATACTTCGATAGCACACTTTAATTTTTAATCCATACAAATTAGAAGTAAAAAACTCTCAATTCGCAAGTCGTACTTTCAAATACTTGATATGAGCGTGCGTGAAGATTTAAAAATAGACAAAATTCTCACGATCAGAGCAGCAAATTAACGAATAATTTTGACACAAAAAACACAAAACAACGATACTATTTCCCTTTTCGTGCCGACGAAACAACGATAATAATTCAAGTTTGAAATAAACAACAAATAACAACGATGCTATTCTCCTTATCGTACCGTCATCTAGACGATCAGACGATAATAATTCAAGTTTGAAAAAAACAATCAGTAACAACAATACTACTCTCCTTTTCGTTCCATCATGTAAACAATAAGACGATAATAATTCTAGTTAGAAACAAACAACTAATAACAACGACACCAACTCCTTTTCGTGCCATCATATAGACGACAATGGCGAGAAAGACTATAGCTAAAGCCTTCCTCATAGCATAACACAAAGCAACTACGATCATCGATTTATTTTCTAATACTACATAGTGAAGCAATGGAGCCTTTTGATGAACTTTGAAGTGTTCTCATGAAAGTAGACACTGACTCAGCTCACCATCACCTCACTGAGGAAAAGCTCACAACGTTACTAAAAATCACATAACTTTCGCGTCCAAGTAAAATAATCTTCCACGACTCTTCCTGAAGTATTGAGCAACGGTAATGGGAATAAGAAATACAAAATGTACAAATTTGAAGCAGTCCTCAACCTAACAAAACTCGTTTCCTATAGATACTCTGGCCTTCACACAAAACAGAACAGGTCCTCACTCGACAGAGTCACGATACCTCACCCAATAGTGACGACACCTCACCCAATAGTGTCGACACCTCACCCAATAGTGTCGACATCTCCCCCAATAATGATGATACCTCCCCCAATAGCGATGACACCTGACTCAGTGATACCTAGTCCAAGACGCTGCCTCACCTAATAATTTAGCGAGCCAGTCAGCCACGTCCTCCTTGAGAGGGAGCAGCTGTCGCTCGTGCGCCTCTGCGATCTTGGCGTGCAGCAGGGCCAGGTACTCGGCGTCCGACTGGGGGAACTCGTCGTAGTCCAGCTCCAGGCAGAAGCTCGGCTCTCTGTTCAAAACATGGCCCCTTGTTCAATTTAAAATGTTAAATTGGCACGAGAAATTAAATTGGGACGAGAAATTGAATTGGGACAAGAAATTAAATTGGGACAAGAAATTAAATTGGGACAAGAAATTAAATTGGGACAAAAAATTAAATTGGGACAAAAAATTAAATTGGGACGAGAAATTAAATTGGGACGAGAAATTAAATTGGGACGAGAAATTAAATTGGGACTAGAAATTTAAATGAGACTAAAAAGACATTCTTCGAGACTTCTTACGTTACGTCGCAACGTACTGTTTATGGTGTGGAATAAAAGGAGTCGATGGGTCCAATACGGGATATATAACATATGCATATAGGTTGACCGTTTGAGTGTTAAAAAAGCGAGCAGCACTAAAATTTAGAAAAATTTCACTGGAGCTCTCATGACATAATGAGTCGAACTTCAGCAGAAAGTTTAAGAAAAACTAGAACGAATGCAGTTTGAAAAGAATAATAAGTTTCTCAAAAATGTGTTTGGGGTCTCATCGAAAAGCCTGCTAAACTTCAGCAAAAATAAATCACAAAAATTCTTCATGAGCATGAGATCTACTTAAAAAAATTGCGATGCAGTCAAACCAAACTTTAACGTGCACTCAGTAACTCTGTCACGATTCCAATGCAGAACAAGATGGCCGTAGCAGCACGTGCCAGCCACCAGTAGTGCTAACCACTCCAGGACAAATCCTATCGTACACACTAGAACAGTTTCGACATACAAGTAAAACTTTCACAACAATGACGCTCTAATTGAAACATGGCAAACGATGAACACATCGGAAAGAACTTAATAACTTGTGACATTATTCGAACGTTCCCTGAAATTAAATGAACAAAAACTTTAAAGAAACAGTACAAAAACAAAAGACACCCTTGCACTTAAAAAATTAACGATCTAAGCGGCTAAGCTAATCCTACACGTCGACAGGCCTTACACTTTTTCACATGCAATGTGCGAATAAACGAATCAAAATACTCGACGAACAACTCAGAATTCTTGAAAAATAATTCTTAAACAATAGGTGAATAAAAATAAATGCTTTTCGAACCTAATGAACACTCGCAAATGAGTGATGCACTGGTAACAAATTTAAATACATGGTAAAATTTCGAATAATCGTGAATTATGCGACAACGTGTTTAGTCGTAACAATTTAAATGATTCCTCACGTGACTCGAGTGCCTACAAGTCTTTGAATAAATAATGAACTTTTAAAAAGTAAGGAGGTTGTTCTTTGAGTGGTGAGTTGGCTCAAGTCATTACGGCCGGGCGTAATCCCAGAAGAAAATTCAACTCACAAACGTGATCAAAATTAATGCAAATCTGCTCAGTGAAAACCCTCTTCAGCGCATTTATTTGGAGGGAACGTAGGTTGAAAAAATAACAAGGTGATAATATACAATTAATAATAAACGTTGCAATTTAGCGTGATCTGAGAGAGCAACCTTACGACAAAATAAAAGCCCGATTCTCAAGAAGGAATTTGAAACTTTGGAGGAAAAATTCTATCGACCTCCCAAGACCTGAACTAAAACTCAAATATTTTTAAATTTTATTAACATAAAACGCAACACTTCATAGAAATTCTTTAATACATACAAGAAATTTGAATGAAAAAGCACAATTAGCAAACTAAAATTCCTATAAAAAACAGCACGAAAAGTCCAAAAATTGTTGCACGAAAAACAAATTTCTTTCAAACTGAAAATTCGAGAAGATTTCAATCGGATCAGGCCACATGCAGCCATGCAAGTCCAAAAAAAGTCCAAAAACCCAGACGGCAAATGAAGAAAGACTGCGTACTTGTTGTACTTCGGTGTACTTATTCTACCCTGACAACGTTGATACGTACAGAAATACACAACTGAATCTGGGACACTCATTAACAAAATCGCAGAGTTCATAAAGTAGTCGAAGACCTTGGAAACTAGAAGACTTTAATGAAGCGTACTAACACGATCCATGCGCTCGCGAAAATAAAATGGAAAGCGCGACTATCCAAGAAAATTTACAAAAGATAGAACCTGGACTTGCTCCGCGGAGTGCGTGGAGTTCTTGGAGTCCTAGGCGTCACATCAGGGGTTCTGGCAGGAGCTTCCGGCGCAGTGGTTCTTCTGCTGGCTACTTCAGAGGTTCCTTTGGAGACTTCAATTGATGATCTTGCGGCAGAAGACGAGTCTTTCTTCTTCCCCGCCGAGGTTTTCTCTCGCTGTGATGCGCCTGTTGGCTGACCTGAAATTTCTTTCGATGGAGCTGGAACCGTTGATCTCGCTAACGAAAGAGGAGCGGATTCTTTTTTGAGTTTTTGGTTGGTAATTGTCAAAGGCTTCGGAATTTGCATTTTGGCTGAAACAGACGGACTAAGCTTCGTAATTTGCGGTTTGGATTGAGAAGGAGCCGATGTATAGCTGGTGGGTGAGGTAGTATCTTTCAAATTGGTTGATTGTTTCTTGTTATCATCATGACAAACTAAAGGACTTTCTGAATCTTCGTTCAAATTTCTTTTGATTAAACTCTTTTCATTATGACTGATGTCACTGCTAGTAGTGCTATCATTAGCTGGTATGTCGATCGAAATTTCTTCGGAGAGTCGAAATACTTCAAGATTTTGTTCGGCAGTAGAGTTTCGGCGGGAGGCAGACTCTATTTGTTGCTGGGATGGTTTTGGAGGAACTTGAGGCTTAACATTTCGCCCTTGAGGAGGAACTTGAGGCTTATGGGAATCGGGTATATTCTTCTTTTCCAGTACGCAAGAATCGCTACTTTTTCTGTTGAGTTGACGAGGCAATAGAACCGAATCTTCTAACTTCGATATTGCAGCATCGACCACTTTCTGAGCTAGCTTGGTTTCTGTTGAAGCGATGTCAGATTTCAACTTCACCGATTCCATCGTGTTCTTCGACGATTCTGCAACATAACGATTGTCCAAGTCATCAACTTTCTTTTCAACGTCCGAATTAGAACCAGACTCGTTTTCTTCGAAAATAACTTTAGGTTTTTTACATGATGACTTGCGAGACAAAGAAGGTTGAGAAGGTTCCGGAACTTTAGGAGGAACATCTCCAGAAGGGAACAGAAGTTCACCCGCATCACTTACAGAAGCGTCCTCATACACTCTGGCGGCTCTCACGAAACCTGAATTGGATGAATCAAGAGCGTCGCTCGGAGTGGTAGGTTTCGCCTTCTGGTTCAAAGGTTCCGGGATTTTCTTCCTACATTTAGGACGCGACGGGGGACTAATTGTGAAATTAACAGACTGCCGAATGGGAATCTCTTCTGATTGGGACCGGGAAGAAACAGATTCGCGAGGAGAAACCTCTGACATAGTTTCGACAGATGTTCTTTCTCTCGTTCTTGACCGACGGCCATTGTTCTGAATTTCTGATTCGGACATAGGAGGAAGTTGGTATGGAGGTGAGGTTTCTGAAGGGGAGATAATGTCATCAGGAGGCCACCATGATTCACCAGGCAAACTAGGCCCGAATGCTAATCTTACAGGAGATAAATTGAGCTCGAAACCATCACTGCACAACGCTTCTCCGGCGCCTTCGCCACTGAACCCTTGCAAAGGTTGCTCCATTTTGCTGTCTGGAAAGGATCGTGATAGCGATTGGTCGAGTCGACTTTCAGAAAAGTTTCTTGGTAATTGATGACTAGACCGAGCATCTCTGTCTCCGCGATTAGCGGCCTCGTCTAGTCGCCCATCAGAAAAATTACGCGGAATGGCTCTAATGCAGGTCGTCTCGGGCACGTTTTTAGGGACAGTTTTCCGGTCCGGCAATTTTAGATCCCTATTGAACTGGTCGCACTCGACGTTTGTGTTGGCGTCATTCGACGGCAGTGAGCGCCTTGTTCTTGAATCGGGCCCTGATTTGAGAGCGGCATTAGGCAAATACGGCGATGCGAATTCGTATGTGGTAGGAGCGGCGGTGGGAGACTTGTAATGAGCGACCGTAAAAAAAGGGACGTCGTATTCTTCGTCTGCAGGAGATGACTGTCCTTTCCGTCTAGACGACATCGCACACACTTTAGAAAACGGGTAAGATCAAAGCTATTCGATTGTCATACAGAGAGTAACGATACATGGTACCAACAGTTGGTGTTTTACCTTGACCACAGAACGTGCAGAATTTCAAAATTCATTATATATTAGTTCCACGTAAGACACACACCAGTTAATACATTCACACACTAGCCTCTGCTTGAGCTGGAGATGCTGGAAACACCAAAATTCGATGACGCACTAATTGAGCGGAAATATTAAGAATACTACAGTACATTGCAGATCAATAACCAAGTTGAGGCTACGTGTACTTCTATAGATACACAAAAAGCGTCAACACAACTCGCTCGAAGGAGGTGAAGCAAAACGCTCTACTCACTAACATCACGGACGGCTCGAGTGATCTCTTTATACTTTGGAAATGGAAAACTGTAATGAGTGAATTTATACGACACTTCTGTCTTTACAGTCACTGAGCTCTGCGAGAGAATTTTCAGAGTAGAAACTTTGAATTGCACAATCTAGAGACTGTTTTCAATTTAAATTGACCTTGAGGAACAAAACAAAATCCACGTTAATCGGTCGCATAAAAAATAATTGAAATTTAAAATTAACAAGCTAAACACCACTTGTCACAAGGATTCCAGAACTGATACCGAAATTGTTTGCGTACCACATACGACGTACAAATATTTTCAGTTTCATTACACTCTCCCCACAGAGAAACTAATATACTTCAGTGGAAATATTATCAGTACTAGTATTCCTAACTATTCATTCCTGGATGTAACACGAATACTTCTGGAAATTATTCAAAATACAAATTGAAAACATCCCTGAAACATTTACTCTGGCTTTAGGACAAAAAAAGAACATTAAACTCCTTTGAATTTTCGTACGTAGACATTAAAAAATTATTCAAAGTAAAAGATTAGTAACAGACATTTTTGGTGAAAAACATTACAATGCGGGTATGATACCTAATTTACAATCACGAGTAAAAAACGCACTAGCAATGTGTACCCATGAATGAGCTAAACTGAATAATTTCTCGTTCTATTAGACACTTGGGCCAGGTTAGACATGACAGTGTGCTAGTTAGACCAACGTCGCACAAAAAAAAGGCATTTTCCACAAGACCACAACAAAATTCGTTTCGTACGAAACCACACCGAACACAAGATGCACCCAAGACCAAACTTACGAACGTAGTTTTGGCTTCCATCCAAGGGTTTAGAATCATGCTCGGGAGGGTTGATTGATTTACGACTGTCACTAAATTTACCAGGTTTTCCAGCGCTCAGCGGCCACACCGGATCCGCCGTTAATAGCCATTTTTAAAAAAATCTAGCCGGGAACAAGCAGTCTTTTGAAGTCTTTATCTCAACCCTTTGACGCTGAATTTCTTTCAAAAAAGGAGAACGAGTGCAAAGTAACGTTCCTGTGGTGCAGAAAAGGCGTCTTGACTAATTTCGTTCACAATTAATGCAATTTTATGAATAAAGGAATAAAACTTGGCTTTTTAACTGTCGCTTAGAAACGTCACTGGAGCACAAGGCAATAAAACTATTTTTACACATATAAAACTAGAGCATCATGTCAGGGAGCTGAAGTTACACTGTGTTACACACTGGCCAGTTTATACAAGGAAACATGAAATTAAAAATAAACATTCCCTACGTTTTGTAGAGCCTCCGTCATTGCATAAATGATAGCAAATGGCATTTTTAGCCTCAAACTTCAATGTTATCGGTTTGCAATGGAATAAATTATTTAGCTTTCATCAATTTAAAAACTGGCAAGTTACCACCCGCATTCCGGTATCATGCGAAAATACTTGGGAAAAAATTATTTCGATCTGGAAAAGGGATTGAAACTACGACTCAGACACAAATGCTTTCACGATTGAAAACAGCTCAAGGGGTGAAAAATGAGCAAACTTCAAATGCAATTCCGAGAAAAAACTGTGAATAAACCAAAATAACCTTGAATGGAAACGTGCCGTAACCTTGAATGGAAACGTGAAAAACCCACATACTTGTACCCCACAGTTACCACAACATGAATGTTATTCTGTACACTGCTGCTGAATAACCTGCGAACGGAGATTTTTTATCACACAAAATGCTGGCAGAAAACCGTAATCCAGAATGAATGCGGTGGTGAAAATCCCTTTCATTTTCAAAATATATCTTTTGAATGACGCGTGCCGCTAAAACACTTCTTTAGCTACAATAAGATAAGGCTGGTACGCATAAAACCATCAAGTTTGTGGTCCATTTTATCTCAGTCGAGTCGATTTAGGCACACATTTGCTCGGACAAGACTCTTCTTCTCTGGTTGACAGGCAAAAACTTTAATATTAAAAAGACGTCGAGGCGTTCTAAAATCGACGGCGCACTGCTGCTGACGCGCGAAGTCAAGCTTTAAAAACTGTTCAAACATTCACATCTTTCCCATCTCACATTTGGGTGGTGATGGGGGTTTCCATCTCGATGGGGAGGGTGGGGGAGTGACACCAAGCGATGGGGAGATGGGAACGGAAGGGCGCCCGAGCGGTAGGTGAACCAAGCACGCTGAAACAAAATGAAAGATGCGATTAGTGCAAGTCGTATGTAATTTTAGGGTAGTTCTCTCGATACTTTTATTATTTCTGAAATAATGAATCTTGTAGGTAGGAAACAGATTTGCCCTATACAATTCAAATATAATGGTGAACATTGTAGCTCTTTGAGGTCACTACAACTCTGAACGTGGCTAGTTAAACTTAGCCTAGATTTTTTCTATACATACTCAATGTAAGTACACAAATCTAAAACTAATTTTCAATACTTCAGATTTAATATTAAATACATAGCATAAGATAGCACAAGGTGTCCAACAAGAAGTAGCCCCTTATCATCCTAAAAGCTAAGATACTAAAACAAGTATGGTAGCTTACACTGAACTAAGATGCTACTTATTTAGTACATTAGCTACAAGGACTAGTCGGAGGTACTTTTTTCAGTGGGAATGATGTACAACAAAGGGTGTTTTCCGGTGCATGCCGGTGGTATAATAGATACGGCAGTCGAGTTCAGTTCATTTTTTATGGACCACCCAGCACAACAAACGTATTCACACTTTTAACGAAGCTTCTAGTGTAACTCTACCAATAGGAAAGCTCTACTCGCAAAAACTAGCATCCAGAAAAGCTCTCTATATTCCAGAGGCCCGAAATTCAAGGACAACTTCAAGAAGACTTCGAAGGGACCGAAGTCCATTTAAAAAGAGCAAACTCAGTAAATTCAGCGAAGGCCGGCAATCAGAACTTTTTGTCAAGAAATTTCGGAGGCGTTCGCTTGGCCGAATTTATGTGCATCACTCGCGAGGCGAAGCAAACAAACGAGGCTCGCTTGATTGTAATTAACGATCTGAAGAAACGAACAGAAAATACACGTATGCTCGACAGGCAAACCAGGCCTACGACTACTTGCATGAAAAAATGTTTTCGGGTCCGTTCAATTTTTTTCCTGGTACATCAAGCGAAGAGGAGACGATAACCAAATTGTAGTCCGGCAGTCAAAACAAAATTGCTCTACAAAAAAACGGTTTTCGTCAATTGAAATATCAGCGCGGCGAAGACGATCGGCAAACAAAGACATTACGAAGATCTAATCATGGTTGAAAAAAGTATCGCAGAAAGATGTTCCTAAAGATAATCTTGGTATGGACGACCTGGGTCTTTCTTGACATTGGTACTAAATGAGGCTTAGACGCAGGTACTAAACATTGGTACATTTAGGCATTGGTACTAAATGAGGCTTAATGGATAAATTTGCAGCTGGAACAGACAGTACACAACAGCTAATTGAGAACACCCTAACTGTTCAACCCATCGAGTCCTACTGGGTCATTTCAGTCTCCTTTCTACCTTTGCTTGGTATTATTCCCAACACGCAATTTGTTCAGGCAGAAAAGTATCGGTTCTCTCTTTGAACACCAGGCCAGGGTGCATTGTGTCCGGTACCACACTGACTCAATACATCAATCCTTGAAATTGATCATTGACACTTGCACGCGTTTTAAATTAGGTGCAAACAATAGAGTTCGTTTAGAATAAATTCAGAGAAAATCTTACACGTTCAAGACTGAAAGAGTTAAACCGCAATTACTCAAGTGAGAGACACCGTCGAGTTATGAAGCCTCCACTTGACAAAACAAGATAAGCCACAACAACAAAATTAACTCGAGACCGTCTGAATTGGTCTTAAAACCCACTTTCAAATGGCCGGCGCTGGATATTCTGCGCACCTGAGAGAGAGCGCTCAGGATTACCGAGTCCTAAAAGAAAAGAAACTTTATTCGAATAAGTTAAGATACAAGCGACGTACTGGATTTTTAAATGCCTAATAATAACCGACAAGGTACCTGAGTACAGTGTTTATCATCACTTTCTATTAGAAGCACAACGTGAGTAGTACTTCACTACACTACACTCCACTATCCACTACATCAGGTATAGCACACGCCCGGAATCACACCAGGGACTCTTCCTAAATAGAAAGCAAGTGCACTGCACACAGTGCCACAGAGCCCCCAAGGTATGGCCACAAGAAGAGCTCTGGTATTCTTATGATTTCAACTCCTCAAAAAATAAAAGGAAAGTCGCTATCCTGCAAATACGTTTGAGACACGCCGAAAAATAATTAACACTGTGAACTGAACTTCACTTTTCTTATTCCTGGTCTAAAACCATAATTTCCAATTTCTCCGCGACTAATTTAAACAAATTTGTAAAAAACTAATGTCATAACTTTGCTTTCGTGGTTCAAGTCAAAGGATTTTCCAGCGTGCATTGTTTACTGTACATATATATTGCTATATATAGATATATATATATGATATATATTGCTAAATTTCTAAATACATTTTATTGCTATATATATATATATATATATCCATATAGTGAGAGTAATAAGCGAAATGCAGGTATACAAGAGCAAATTTCCATTGAAATAATGGCCTTTTTTATAGCTTTGCTCAGCAATAAGGGAAGTCAGGGAATAACACTCTATTCGCAGGAATAAACGTCGTGTTACAATCACTCCCCGTGCACGTCACAAGGTGTGACGTCACAGCCACATCGAGCGTTACGAGGATGAAAGATAACTCGCATGCGAATAATGTTGAAGAGAACCTCGTCGGGAGAACGGTAGCACTGTGAACCAGCTTCATCTACGGGAAAGAAATGAAAGAATGTGCAGTCGTCCCTCCCATAGAACGCTAGATTGGTTCCAGTAAACAACCGCTCTACAGTCGTCCCCCGCATGGAGCGCTAGGTCAGTTCCAGCAAACAACCGCTCTACAGTCGTCCCCTATTTAAAGCGGAATCAACTACGAGTATTGACTTGCACTAAAAATGTTTGTGTCATAAGAAGCAAATAGAGCGTGTTATAAGAAACACGAAAAGGTAGAGCGGTTATTTACTTGAACCGATCTAGCGCTCTTTTTGGGGGACGACTGTAAATACCAAACGACAAAAATAAACCCGCAATATATTCCTGGATCTCGAGCTAGACCGCACCAGAGCAATGGAAAAGTTCCTACGCTTCTTGAAATTTCTGGCGACAGCAGACAGATACGATGGTCCCTCAGCAGCCCTCTTAGCAGGCCTAAGAAGGGCGAAAATTCCTCAAGTACGTTGAAGACCAGGCCTTTGCAGCATATATAGGAATTTTATTCCTTTTCTGAATCGGTCCTAATTATTATATAAATCAGTCGCCTGTAATTACACAATGAAGGAATTAGAGGAGAAAATTTCTATATATCGCCAAAGGAAATATTGTTAAAATAATACAGGAACGATTGTAAAATAATATGAATATTTATAGAAAATATATAAATAGACAAATCAAACCTTTTACCCGTACAACTTGACTATTTGAGCACTAGTCGAGTGAACGATTAAAAAAGATGTGAATTACTGTATTTATTCTTAAAATGGAGGTTAAAATTTTCCAAGTGAAGCATTTAAATGAGTTGCTAATGTTCCTTATTGTTTCTTTTGAAACCAAGTATTCAGTCAACTAAAATACAGTCAACTCCTATTCTATCGAATGAAATATTCAAATTTCCTTTAACTTAATTTCTTTTCGATACGACATTCAGTATCCTATTTATGACACTCCTACCAGTGAGGCTGAGAGTAATAAAGCAGGCAAGACCGGACGGACAAAGCAGGCAAGACTGGGCTGTTATTATATCGTGGAATAGTGAGATACGCTAAATTTACATTCGCGTAACCATTTAATTACACACTGAAGGAATTAGAGAGGAGAAAATTCACGAGTCCAAATTCTCGAGTAAGCATTCCAAAACTTGCGAAATCGCATCAAAGAAGGCAGTCAGTCCGTATCAGTGATACAGATAATTACATAATTTCACATGAGATTTTGCGCCATTTTCGACAGCATGGGGGCCTCACTCAAGTTGTCAGTATCATCACATGCACACGGGGCACATGGTTACGATGACGTCAGACCTGAAAGCCTGACGTCAAGCAGCGGAGGCCCCAAACCGCGTGCTGCGTACGAGTGGAGAAACAGACCTGCTGCTCTCTGCTACTGCTTAAAGCTGACAGCTCGAGGAGACGGCTCCAGCGCGCATTAACCAGAAAACAATGCTGAATTTAACACATGCTCCTAAACAAGACGCAAGATTGATGATCCCGTCAAGATTATCGACAGAATAGAGCGACAGTTGGATAAGATGAATAAATACGTCGTCATCCAGCTCTGAGCAGGATTAATGGTCCGGAGAACAGACTGAACATGGAGAACATTATGCCAATGTTCAGCCCATTCCCCTCGACACCCTCAAGATCAATGGCCGCGGCGCCGCAGAGCACACGTGACACTGCAGAAATTTTGCCCAACTATCACAAAAATAGGGTCCGATAAAATGGATGTGGCGATTTTAAATGAGAACTAAATATATAATAACAACGATACCAAAAAAAATTAAACCGCTGTAAAGTATATTGGCTACAAATTTATTTAAAAGATTTTGAATATATCACTCAGCAGGTATGTCAAGTTTTGATGCTCCGTGTAGCTATTTCAGTGTGTTGGACCTTTATATTTTTTCGAAAAGGCATTACTGTGACTGACTTGGGGCGTTGCTGTGGAATATTTCAAAGTTCTTTCTAGCTTTGAAAGTTTTTTCTATCTTTCAAAGTTCTTTCTATCTTTCAAAGTTCTTTCTATCTTTCAAAGTTCTTTCTATCTTTCAAAGTTCTTTCTATCTTTCAAAGTTCTTTCTAGCTTTCAAAGTTCATTCTAACTTTCAAAATTCTTTCTAGCTTTCAAAATTCTTTCTAGCTTTCAAAGTTCTTTCTAGCTTTCAAAGTTCTCTCTAGCTTTCAAAGTTCTCTCTATCTTTCAAAGTTCTCTCTATCTAATGGTCGTCGTATTATTCACCGATAACACGATCAGTGGTTCCAACAAGACGGAGCGACATCTCAGATCTCGACGTTCCCGCAGAATCCTGCGCGACACGTTTCCAGGTCATGCTATCTCTCGACAAGGTGATTTCGAGGGGCCCTCAAGATCCCCAGATTTAACCCCATGTAATTTATTCCAACGTGAGCATATCGATCGTGAGTGTACGAACAGCAGCCATAACTAATCGCCGAAGACCTAAATGCAGCAATAACTCGCGGAATCAACGTGATACCAAGCGACATGACTCAAACGAGAATGAAGTTTCTAAAAAGACTTCAAAACTGCTGTGTCGATGTTAGTAATTGCCACTGAAGTGATATTTTCAAATCCTTTTAAAGCAAAATTGCATTCAACGTATTTGAGAAAAATATATAGTTTTTCTGTATCACTATTACCTTCATTTTCATTAAATTTTAAAACTGCTGCGTCCTTTTTTCCCGAAACGACCCTGTATGTGCATGGCTACGGTAGCTAGGGATGGCGAATTAATCGATTCAGTAGATCAAGGCTAATACGAATTAAAATGACCAACTAAATTTGGGAGCCCGACGGTACTCGCATTCATTATGAACCCACAAATATAAACAAACCTCGGTCCACGAAAGCCAGTAAAACTTTTTCATTTACCACACAGGAAATGGTCGTAAACGATCCGCACAAATCAACCGACTCAATGGACGCAGAGGTTCGCAAGCAGCGGTGAAAAATGATGAAGGATTATAGGAAACGTTTCCGCGCCGTCCTCTCGAAACAAATGACTGCAAATAGTTGAAAATATCTACGGACACCATAAATTAATCCTTGACTACGATTCTCCATACAGGTAGAATTACATGCCGACAAACATCTCTACAGTGAATTTAAAAATGAAGGATTTTGGTTTCGCGAATATGGTTAGTAATCTTTCTTTCTAATCAGAACTAGCTTATTCGATTGATGAACACAAATTTTGACGAAAACTCTAAAATTTCTACTTATACATGATAGTGCTTTGGTTACATTAGGTTAGGTTAGATGATCGCTTGTACCATATATGGCCCACTCCGGAGGCAAAGTGTCAACGGACATTAGCTGAAATCGATAAAATCTGTCGATTTAATTAATTCTGAAGGTCAAAATATCCGTTAACAACACGCAGAGGAGTCACCTGCAGAATATTTACGTGAATGGAGACCTCTGCCTCCAATAGGTCTGCTAGTGTGATCTTCAATTCACTCAATGATTTAGGAATCAGAGTCTGGGAAGCCAGCTTCCAGATAATCTCCCTCCAAATCAGGCACGACAAAGTTCCTGATAAATGTTGAATTTTTTAAGTGGACCTGAGAGCAGTATCCTCTAGATAAACGTGTAATCTAATCAACTTTCACGTTTGACATGTTCAAGTGCTAAAATCAAAATTACCCGTTCCTTTCTATCTGAACAAAATTGAAAAAAATTGATGCTAGAACTTCGCCATACCAAATAATTTTTAAATCCGCCATCGTTCACTATCACATTAACAATAGACATAACACAAGCATAATACATAAGCAATTTTGCATGTGAATAACGGGTCTTTTATTTATTTTTTTCAACAATAGGAGTTACGAAGTAATACAATTGCAGGAACAAAAATTACGTCACACAGCGTCAGCACTGCAGCCGACCAGCGCTCCAGAAAGCGTCCCCTCAGCGGGGGATCCAGGACGCCTGCCCCTCCTGGATTCCCTAAGCACGGCACTCATTAAACACCGGACTTGTTGAAGTGGGCCTCAAGAGAATGGCGTTCACTACTCACCGAAATTCTTCGGTGACGAAGTGCTACTGTTGATCTGATCTTTACTTGAACGAAGCATAGATGCATACAGCACGTCCCGCTACACCCGCAACAGCACGTCCCGCTGCACCCGCAACAGCACGAGCTTCACGCAACGCAGGCTGTCGCTCCGTGGGCTGTGAAGCCACCAGCCAGAGATGCTCTAGAGGCCCCCAAATTGTGCGTGTGCTCTGCTCTACAAACTCGAGACCGATTCTTTCGCTCGTTGAACTGAAATCTGCTAGCTCGAATTGCACAACACCGGCTGCTTAATGGAAGAAGATTTTTTGATGGAGTTCTTATAAAATGCTAAAGAATCGATCGTTTGTTTCGGTGCAATTTCGTCTGTGTGTGGACAAACGTTGATGCTTCTGAAAGAAGTAATTTGAGTGATGAACGGAAATGTACTTAAAAAAAATAAGACATAACGTTGACTGTAGCACAAATACGTCTCCGCTGCTGGAGCAACACGTCCACAAGGCTATATTATAAAAATCATCATACACGCAGGTTTCGTACACCATCATACATCATACGTACACCATCATACAAAAATCACCATACACACAGGGAAGCCACCACTTTCGCTCAAGCAAAGCGATTGCGACGATGGGAAACACAAAAAATTTCCAAGAGGACTCCAAATTCAAGCGACGCTTGGTTGTTGGTACACTCTGTAGTCGTGAAAAAAGGGAACGTCAGCGGCTCGAAGATGCAAAGAAGTGATGCAAAGACGGAAAATCAACACGAGCAAGAAAAACTCTTGCAATGAAGGCGGCGGTTGCACGGCAGCACACCAGATCCCTTTGTGAGGGCCACTGAGCGGGAGCAATAGAAGTCGAGGCCTAACTAATAAACCAACTTCTGGATTATGCAGCAAACACGGCGGCTTCTGCTGGGAATACCTAAAATATACAGGCCCCCCCGTGACCCTGTGGGTCACTGCTGTGAGTTATATTAAAAGGTTACAAGTAAATTCACTTGTAATCATGTAGATGCGACGTTTATATAAACTGTTTCAATTTATTTTTAATTTTATTTAATTACCGTCTTTATTAACAGATGGTGCTGTCTGATGTACTCGAAATGAAAAATTACTCTTTCTATGAGCGTTTGAGGGAGATAGAAATATATGAAGTAATGACTGGAGTTACGTAACAGCTCGTATCCACGATACTGAATACTATACTATCACCAGGGCACACTAAAAATCTTAGTGAGAGAAAATGAACATAACTGAAGAGTTCCAAAGTGAAAATAACAGCAATGAGATTCGACGTTCTATGAGAAAGGGGTTTTATTTCAACCCAGCGTTTATAAATTTCATGACGATCGAGAAGTGTTTTAAAACTACTCTCAAGCTTAGAAAAACATATATATAACACAAAAATCCTTGAAAAACACTTTTTAATATGGAGTTTGAGCGACATATATTTTAACTTATACCAATATCTAAATATTAGTAGCAACCAACTTTAGTTTAAATTTTACGAAAAAAGAGCTCCATGAAAATGCAACGCAATTCGTTAGAAGAAGGCACGCTTCCGCGGGTTCCAAAACCTCACACCAGAACAAGCGAGTCGCAGTTGTACACACTCTAGAGCGTAAAATTGCGCTAATTAAACCGAACTTTGGGAAGCTCAAGCGTCGCTTGCGAGAAAGCAAGAAATGCTGCTCTCACTCCTCCGAAGGAAAACGATAAACAAGCGTTAGTTGGGCTGAGAGCTACAAAAAGAAAATGAGGAGCCGTTGACCACATTTATGCACTGAATACTAAACAATTTCTACGACCCAAAACTCTCAAAAATTAGTTTTTTTAGAAGGTTTGTCCTTTTTTCAGAGGAAGGTCTGTGTTTTCAGTACCTCATAGGAGAAAATTTTGGCATAATCTGAAATGGAACAAAGTACAGTTGGTTTTGACGCGCAGATTGAGAGTAAAAAAGGCCCCGAAAATGAAAAGAAAGGTAGCAGGGAGAGGCCTGTTGAATTAAAATTCTGCAAACGGCCAAAGCTGCAATCATGAGTGCAACTTTTAACTCCTTTACACATAAACGAGTAAAGTTTAGATTACGGTTTGAAACACTCATCAGAAACGTGAATTTTTAAAACAATAAAGCGGCAATTCAACAGAGTAACGTGTCATGAATCTCGAGCACAGAATGAGGACAATTTTCAAGGCTTCACTAGATTTTATTCAAAGAATGGCCACCCCGCGTAAGATCGAGGTCTACTACAATCTTCAACGCAGAAATAGTAAAGAAAACACCAAAAACTTTGAAAGCATTTATTTTGAAATTAAAATGGGAACTTCTTATAAGAATTCCTTTTGCTTCAAATCATAAGCCACCAAGAAAAAATATACGTTGCAGTTTTTACGATGCAATACCATGTAGGTAGAAAAAAGTATGAAAATATTTACTTAAATAATATAAACAATGTTAGAATTTTTCAAGTACATTTGGTACGAGTGAATGACAAATCCGTTGTACTTCTTGAGCTACGCTGGCCGAAAATTTTAACGATTATTAGCAGTCCGCTCTCTGGCAAAAAAAAAAATCGCTCTTGGCAAAATAGCTCGACTCAAGAACTGCAAGCAATCTCTGAACTATAAAAACCTATTATCCAAAACTATTTTAATTCTAAACTCACTACTCTGGATCCGGAAGTAGAAATGCGCAGCGTGTGTTAGACACGACGTAACTATTTCAATTAAATTAGGTGATTAAACAAGGTACTATTGGGAACTTGGAAAATATACAAAGAAGTGACGTGTTTTCTTCCTTGTGTCTTACACGTTTTCAAAAGAGATTTTTTTTATTTTAATATCATATTTTATAACAACTATTAAAATGAATCCCTCTGTAATTCTGTGAGTTTCTAATTATTCTTGAATTTATGTCGAATGTTGAAAAACTGCCGTTTATAATTAATTTTGCAAATATTTTTTGTAACCTTCTCTCATACTTCATGATAGTAGTGCACTCATTCAATCTATTCGATAAAATTACATGTTCACGTACTTTTGTGCATTTAATGCTAACATGCAAAACGAAAACAAACTTGAAGGTTATGGACATTCAAATTTCAAAGAAAAATTAAAATTTTACACGTTAACACATGCTACTAAACATAAGTTTCAACCGATGCGAGTCAGTAAAAACATACCAACTGAACTGGAATGAAAGGCGTAATTCTGAGAAACCTAGTACAGCTCTTACGAAAGCTGAACTATGTATACTTCGAACTTTTGCAGCTTGTTATTGTCATATAAAAAATTTCACTGTCTATAGCACGAGAGTATACGACTCAAGACTTTCGTACAAAAACAGTTAGGTAATACCATAATTAACTATAATGTAATCACTATTTCATTCAATACACAACAGCACAAGAAAAATAAATTTTCTTCCAAACAAAGTATCAACAAATTAAAACAGGCAAGTAATAAAATGAAGCAAATGTCACGGATGTTATTGTTAAATGGAATCTCTACCATACCACATTCGTAGATCTCCACTAAATTGAATCCCAACCATACCACACCAGCAGATCTCCACTCAATGGAATTCCAACCATACCACACCAGCAGATCTCCGCTAAATGGAATTCCAACCATACCACACCAGCAGATCTCCACTAAATGGAATTCCAACCATACCACACCAGCAGATCCCAACTAGAAATACCTGATTAAAAAAATACGTTACGTTATCACACAGGAAATTGAATCAATTAATTCATCTACCGTAACTGTCGAGTAACTATGTTAAATCTGAAGTGATGGGAGCGAAATCAATAATCAACGTAGCCGTACCTCTAAAACTCAATTGAGAGCCGAAAATTCCGTCGGTTAGGAATATTTTCGCACCGAATCTCTTTGACACGCAAAAAATGTCGATATCAGTTCATCAGGAGCGCTTGATAAAAAAAGAGACATTATTGAACGCTATTCCCAACGTCCATCTCAGGGAATCGTATTTCCCAGTAATTCACGACGGCGCTTTCACGTCACACTACCGGACGATTTCTGAAAACAGACCGGTGAGAAAGCACTGAATTAGACATCTATAACTCAAACCGAGAGCTGGACGAGACTCTGAGAACCGCAACAGTTCAGCTTGAATGATGAGAGGGAAGCGATCGCCGATAAAAAGAGAGATTTCACGCGTCATTGAGACTGCTAGTGAGTAAAAAAGATCACCTTGATTACCTGAAGATCCGCAATTGAATTACTCGCCATGTAGGGAAGAAGAAGCTGTAATCGAGCGGGAACAGTAAGCATTAAACGTGGGAGAATAGCAGAATCATGGACACTTCGTTACGGTGGCTGAAGTGGTGACTCGCTCGAACCACACCGTAAGATGAAGACAAACAGATCTCTCTTTGAATGACACGTTCATCCGAAGAAATCAGCAGTGATTTAGTGAATGGAAGGTGAAGGTCCATAGAGATGCCGCTGAAATGGCATGTACTCGTTGCTGGGTAAACCAGGGTGCATCTCTTGATGCATGAAAGTGATTATATATCAGTGCGAAAAATTCAAAGAAACTGTCATTTTCATCCGAAAGTTTCAAAAGACCGAGATGAAATACTAGAGAGTTAATTCTTAACTTTCGATTTAGTTACTGCGCTTATAACCAAAAACTATTTCTCTTACTGCGATTTTGCTATTAAAAAAGACGTCAATACAAACACGAAGCTTCAAATGAATGAAAACTGACAGGAGAACTTCAGGACTATGACAAATTAATTAGCGAATTTCCACTGCTAACCAACGCTTTAGACAAAAAAACCTTTTAGCTTAGACCACAACCATGCGCTATCATGTGCATAGAGTTCAATAAATAATACTAAACTGCAAGGTGTTGCCAAAAAATGTTACCATGATTTAGCGTTCATTAGTGGTACTTAATTTCACTTTTTATTTAACTTCACTATCATTATAATGAGTACTTTATGACTAATAATAGTTTACTACTTTTTCATGACACCCTATAATATTGGAATTCAAACCGTCTGACATAAAGTAGAAAAAAAAAGAAACATTCAATAAACGTCTTGTGGTAGTTTTTGTTTATTTTTTGCGACTGCCCAGCCGTACTTTCAATGTCGAATAATACAACGGCCGTAACTACTTGTCTTACTAGTTCACACTCTACTCATGGGTAGACTGTGCCGTGAAATGCTAGCGCTAATCACCCTAAAGTGGCACAAGTAATATTTAGTCAGAATGCCTCGTCTTCATCTTAATGATCGTGAGGAGCTTCTTCTACTTCATAATGCTGGATTGTCCAACAGAAACATTGGCAGAGGACTCATATGTGATCGAAAAACTGTGCGGTTGACTGTTGTAAGGCACGAGAAAATCAGCAGTGTTCGCGATTGTCCAAAATCTGGCCACCCTCGAGTTATTTTTTATAGGGAAGATCGCGCTATAAAAATCCGTTGCCTCAGGAACATTTATAACTGCTTCTCAGGTTCGAAAAGGGCGCGACGTTGTTGCAAAATGTTCTGTTTCAAGAATGAAGAATGGATAGAATTAATTTAAGCTTACAGGTTGCATTGCAAGACGCCCACCGACGAAATCGCTATACGACAAAAAGCGCCGTTTGGAATTCGTCAGATATCATGAAGCTTTTGACACCTCATACTAGCACAGAGTGCTTTTTAGCTTTATCAGATTCATTAGGCTAGGCAGCAATGGCAGACAATATGTTCGACGAATGATAGGGGAGGAATTTCATCCCAGGTGAACAGCTCTAACACTTCCAGGTGGTAGAGGTTCCGTCATGGTATGGAGAGTCATCAATGCTCATGGTCCAGAACCTCTCGTTAGACTGTAAGGATGAATTAATTCAACTAAATACAGTCACATGTTAGCTGAGCATTTTGTGTTTGGAAGAGAATCCAATCTTCATGCGAGATGATGCGCCCATACAAACGGCGGCCAACGTCAGAAGATTCTTCCAGGAGCAAAACATTTTATGTTTGGATTGGCCTGCCCAGTTACCAGAGCTAAATCCAATCGAGAACGTGTGGTGCCATATCAAACAACAGCTCCGCAAAGACACCATCCAGAATGTTGATCAACTTTGGGCGAAATAAAAGAGAAGAAGGATGCCGTCTCTCCAGACTTCAGTCGGAAATTGATTAATGCAATGCCGAAAAGATTGCAAGTTGTCAAATCCCAGGACGATTAGGGCATTAAGTATTGAATAATTTGGTTTGTTTGGGGCACAACTGTGTAATAAAATTTCATTAAAGTTGCATTTTTTCTACATATGGAGCGTCTCTCAGGCTTTTTGATTTTGTCTTCTTATAAAAACTAACGAGAAAACTATCACAATTTCAATTTAAAGTCATAAATGAATATAGTCATTAAGAGAGAAAATAACGCTGAATCGAATGGCACAAAGCGTATTAATTAAAGCAACCCAACTTGAATTTAGAGTAATTTAGAAATCAGTGAAAAATTTAGTGCTGTGGAGTTTCTTTTTCTGTCGCCAGTACGACCGAACATTGTTGGACTTCATCTGTCACGAAACGCTCGTATGCAGCGACCTACCCGACTTTTTATCCGCAATTAAGTTGAGAAGGTAGGGGAATTTAATTATTCAAACCTTATTTACAAGACAAAAGGCAGATTCACTCCAGCATAGCTGAATGTGAAGCTTAAGTTCCAATTACTTGGATTAAACCTGACACTGGGGATGACTTTGTACCAATGACGACCCCTTTAAAGCAATATTGCTCACCCAGAAGTTGCGTTAACCTGATTAGTTCCACAACAAAAGTTAGCGTACCATTACGGGAAAAATTGATATAACAAGAAGTGAGTCAATTTTAAAAGCAGTGGAGCAAAAATTCGAAATATTCCCACAGTGTATCGTACACCCAAAAAAGACAAACTAATCAACTTATTCTACCAACGTTATTACTTCATACGATTTAAGGTACAACTGTTAACAGTATTAGGTTTCCGATTTCTCAAGGCAAATAGAAATCGAACGAGAAGAGGAGTTGTGGTCGCTTCTGGAAACCCATTTCTGGAGCTTATGCCCTTAAGCCAATCACGGTATTCCGAAACACTCATCGTCATTTTGCATACACTCTCCGCTCCAAAGCGAACAATTACGCACTAAAAGCGTCGTGCAGTTGCAAGTCGGAATCGCTTTAGTACCCAGAGATTCCCAGCTCTCCATCTAGGACAGCATCCCGAAGACCGACCGTTAGAAGGCTAAGTGAAGTCGGAAAGACCATTACAGTTTTTCTGCAAGTCGTCCGAGTTGAATGTCACAGCTTTGCAAGAGCTTTACGGTCATTGCGTGGCACTGACAAGAAAACCTGACCAGACGACGACGACTGAAGTCAGACCAGGAACGTGCGTGCACCCACACGTCAGAGGCTCTACAGGCGTGCACATGCCTCCGTCTAGGACGACACTCTCGAGAAATCAAATCTTTCCCTCTGAGGCCACCGCGAAAAGCACACAGCTTTAACTCGAGTGAAGGCAGGCAGGGCAGGAGAAGCTAGGGACTTCTTTGAACTTTTATTTTCTCTTACCAAAATACTCTTCGATTTCACAAACCTCTGATCTACATGTGACACATGTTTTAGTTTATACAACCTGTAACCTCTACGAACTCAAAACATTTCTCTACACTCAACTCAAGCCTCATCTCCTTCACAAACCATTTCACAAAATCCATACAGAGATAGTAAATTCCTTTTGCTGTTAGCGCTAACCCGCAATGCTTCATTATTGAAGCAATCTCACCAATTTTTCCCGTCTTTTTCTATGAAGTAGCGAAGTTTCTTCCCTCTGAGATACACCGCCAGCATAAAGACGGAATCGGCGCGGGGCCGCGCAGCACGAGGACGTTAGGAAACATCAAGATGCCCGGGGCAAGGTCTTCTTCTCACGCCGCAACGGACAGGTATATTTCGCTCCCGGCAATTGGCATAGCGCGGAAATACGAGTGTGTGGCAGAGATGCCCCAGCGCAAGAAGTTAGCACTAACGGTGAAAGGAATTTACAATCTTTTCGGACATTCTGGGGAAGGGGACCTTGGTATTCATTTGTAAATTCACCGACCGTCAAGACGCGTGAGTTAATTCAACGTTTGAATTCAAGTTTTTAAATGAACAGGAAAATGTTTTTAAGTTTTACGATTCACAGGTTGTATAAAAGCATTCGAGTTTCAAGGGTTAAATGAAGCACAGAGGTTTAAGAATTCAAAAAGTACAATACGCCAAACAAATAAACTCATAACTCCATTTAATTCGAAATCACAAACCATCAAGTGAAAAATCGAGAGAAAAGAACGAAAATCTGCAAGCTCCCCCAAACAACAATAATCACATGCAAGAAAATACCACTCAAAATCGCGCCACATTATTCATAATTACATTGATCGTAATTCGCTCAGGCAAATATAAGCACGTTACCAGCAACACAAACTCAGAAGACAAACATTAAGTTTGCAATAGCTACTATTTAGACATTATGCAAGGCATGCACTTGCATATGAATATCGAAGAAATGTAGGCAGCAACGAAGGCGTTGCTTGCTGCGAGTTCGGGCACCATAACCTGCACAATTTTATCTTAGAAACTTTTACATTAAAATTTATGAGCTGCGCATGGCGGCGCGTGCGTTATCCGAGGCAGGCCTGCATTTCGCTATCATCGACCGCGCCTCGGAGAGACGAGCTCTGTTTTTTGAGAGCAAATTTGAATGTCAACGCAAAACCAATGAATGTTCTACGTATTAAAAATCAGCCAAGAAAATGAAGAAGACATGGGCATAGAATTGATAAATATGAGGACTAACTTGGTGATTCACAGACGAAGATAAGGTACGACCTAGGGCGCTAAAGAATAAGTTTAAGAATAAGTGAGAGCAGGAAAAATTTACGATTAACATTCTTGAGAATTGATGTGCGACTTCTAGAACATGGGATAAATTTACGATTGATGCATCAGCGAAAAAAATAAGAGTAGTAATATATCAGAGAAGAAATTCATGAAAAATAAACTAGGGTAAATTTACGGCTAATAAACAAAAGAATACTAATTCATAATACTGGAGAATACTAATTTGCAATACTGAAGTGCTCATTTACAACACTAGACAACAAGAAACATTCAAGAATTTGTACAGATTTAAGCAGAAGTTTACAACTGAGTTAGATGGATGCTCTTGATACAACTGAAAATAACACCTAGATGCAGTTGCGTCGCAGTCTGACGCACGGCCACGTCTACGCGGAATAATGGTCAAATTCAGTCGAACAAAGCACGGGCAATGAAGTCGATCACAACAATATTAGTACGCCCAACTTAAATAACAAGAAACACAATTGTGTGCGAAAGCTGTAGAATATACCCACAAACAACCCTTAAAATTTGAACGATTATAATGTCTAGGGAAGTGACAAGGAACACGTTTACCGAACATTTATTTCACCAATGCCATTTTTTGTTGACTGTAACGCTTTTTACTGAACAAACGCATAGTTCCGTGTGAGGCGCACTCGCGTAAATACAAGCACTCACTCTCTCGGAGGTGACAAAACTATATTACGGCGTCAGCCGTGACTGTCAGGAGCATCAATATATATTTGTATACTTGTGTGTTAAAGTCGTAACATAACACACCATTCAACAACATAAATTTAGAAACGACCACGACGATGTATGTAAATGTGACTAGGACATGAAGGCATTGGCACGCCTTGCACCAGAGTAAAGCATGAGGCACAGCGCTATCTGCTGCAGAGTGCCTGCTAGCTGCAGGAAGCATCTAGAAATCTAGAACGGCAGCTGCGCTCTGCATCCTGCAGTCGTTGGGCTGCAGAGAGCCTCTCCAATTGGTCGTGTTAACCCTAAGAGGATCAATGGCACAGCATTGGACCATTTCATAAGGCTGCTGTTAGCCTTTCGTACAAACTACCGAGTCTTGCCTCCGTATTTCCTTTAGACTGTAAGCTTGGTTCTCAGACTAAGCTAAAAGTAGTCACAGGACGAACAGAAAACTGTGACTAGTTTTTAGAACTAAGCTAGGAGCTGTTTCATTGGAAATATAAAGAAGACTGCATCTAATTTTTCGTGGACTGCTAGGTGCAGTCTCACCGCAAAAACGATTTGGACGTTGTAGAGGGAAATTATCTGGTCACGCGAGTCACTCAGGAGAAAAACTTCTCCAGAAGTGAGAAGGGGAAATGAGGGTTGAGAAATCAAGACTTTGAACCTTCGTTGCAGGAAAACTGCGGTGTTTGAAGATCGTTGAATACATTTCAAATCTCAGTATATGGAAACGAAAATAAATAAAATGACGCACATATTTGCAGCATACCCCACTTCGAGATAAACGTGCAAATCCAGATCATTTCTGGAAGCAATCCTCGAGACAAGTAAAGAATTACTCGGAGTCCTATCTACTAAATTTAATCCCAGTTAAACTTCCAGTCCTAGAAAGATCAAAAATCACACGGAACTGTAAGAAAAATAGTAGCGAGAGTGAGCGATCAACTCACGTCTATTTTACGTAAAATATTGTAGAGAGTAAATGTAGCAGCGTCGCTTGGAGCATTGTTACGGTCTGAAAAATTCCACCCTTGCAAGCAAGGCACGCAAATTTTTATATCAAACTCGCATAACGGAAAATGCAACCTGACGTATGAATGGAACTTGGAAGCGACTTTCTGTTCACTGACATCGTATCAGAAATTCGACCAGACGAAGAGAAAAACAATGAGAATTAGCCACTCCCAAGTTGAGGTTGATGTCAATGTTCACAAAGCTCACGTTCATCTATCCAAGCCTCGAACAAGGATGTGTAATGCCCTGGTGAGTAATGAGATTTCTTACCGCCAGTACCGTTACCAGCAATGTATTTTGAGGCATCAGATTTTTATTATTATTACTTGATTATTTAAGGGTAACTAACCACGTCAAAGGCTATCTCAGGGGGACGAAAAGAAGCGACCATTTAGCACGAGCGGGGGGGAACGTGAAATCTATGAACAGGTATGTTCCCACACAGGATTCCCAGCGCATAAGAACAGCAGGTTGAGGAGGAGGAAGAAGAAGAAAATACAAAGAATAATCAGCGAAGAAGGCATAAAAATGGAATGAAAAAGTCATAAAAAGGGAATGAAAAAGTCATAAAAAGGGAATGAAAAAGTCATAAAAAGGGAATGAAAAAAGTACGCAGGAAAAGTACGCAGGTTTCGAAGGCCTAGCTGGAGCTGAGATAACCTCAGAGTCCCTCTGGGAATCCTAGGCCCCAAAGCAAACGGCACACAAAAAAAACAAATCCAACTCGATTGCCTACGGAATATTCCGAGTCCTCTGAGAGGCCTGAGGCGCCAGAACAAAATTCAGATGAAATGTCCTGCTCACATGAAAGTCTACATCTCGTAAGCAGCCAAGGCATTCCCGTGGGCCTAGTTTTAACCTTTCTCACGCGCAGGTCTTTACGAAACCCGAGTTAACTGTTCTAGCAGCGAAGTCGACTATTGAAAACATTGATGCAATTTTATTTCTGCTTTCGGGAAGTGTTCTACGAACAGCAACATAGTAGTTGTTGAAGACTTTGGTAACAAAAAACATAAGCAGTGTCATTTCTGAAGTTAGTAGCAAACGTTTCACCCTACTCTAAATAGAAGCTATCAATTGCGCTGGGTAAACAGAAGTGGTACTCCATCAATCAACAGATGCGATTGAATTCTATCAACAGTACTAGGTTCATTCTGCAGGCACCAGAAGCTGTTATACTCGGTAGCTAACAGAAGTGGACATATTTTAACGGAGGCCGACTTCTGTTAAAAACAGAACGTTCAATTTTATTTAAAATCGTAATTCCTAGCGCCGGTTCACAACACCAGCAACAATGTTAGCACGATGTACAGTCCCGGGAGCGTCTTTTTTCGTGCAAGTCTGTCGCTTGCTGTCCCTTTAACCCAACACCAATTGAGGGCCTCAAGGCGCCTTGAATAACGACCCCTCGAACGCACCGCGTGAGGCATCGAGTGTTATTCAATGCACCACTTGGGGGAGGAACTGCAGCAACGCGTGGGTGTTGTGTACACGTCCGGGGTCTGGGACACTAGTGTGTTGTGTACACGTCCGGGGTCTGGGACACTAGCGTGTTGGGTACACATCTGTTGTTCGGGGCAATCAGACGGAAAATAATTTCACGACGACTGCTACATCAAGTCACAAATTCAAATAAAATAAACTTCTCATCGACATCTCCCACTAGTATTCGAAGGAATTTCCCACAATACAAGGGTTGCCGTGTAGTTTCGATTAACGGACGTCCGGGTAACATTATGAAGAACACTGTATTTCAAAGTATTCCGAACTTCATTGAGTTGACTGCGTTTTCGAGCGCTTTCACTAAGCTCGTTTTCAATGTGAACCAATCGACCGACTAGAGGCGGCGATTAGCGTATTCATGATACACAAAACAAGTCTCGGCAATATAAGGATTCTGAGGACGAACTTGTAAAACGAAGTGAACTCGGCTTCCTGTATTTGACTTGTGTGAGAATTTGTATCAATGCTACCGTGGGACTTGGAAAGAGACTCGAGAGAATCCAGCGTCTTATTACGTTTTCACTCATCAGAAATGTTTTCATCGTATTTTGTTTTCCTAAAGTGTTCAA
Organism: Orchestia grillus; assembly: GCA_014899125.1. Taxonomy (NCBI): domain Eukaryota; kingdom Metazoa; phylum Arthropoda; class Malacostraca; order Amphipoda; family Talitridae; genus Orchestia; species Orchestia grillus. The sequence goes on from VOMN01120857.1 coordinate 29,737, forward strand.
AGGGTCCATGATGCTAATTACATCTCGAACGAAAGTTCAGTTTGAAAATGATTAACTCGTTAGCAAACAAATAATTGAACACCAAAGAATGATCAGATCAAAAATGTATCGCGTAATTAAGAACTTTTCCTTCTCCTGAAATCGTGTTCGAAAAGCACAAATTGTTAAGACCTTCATTTTCAGGATGAATGACAAGCATGGTGTCATCCAACGGTTTACTTCAACTACTCAAAAACAAATTAAAATGAAAAGTATCCCAAAAGTTACGATAGCGTCTTTACCTTGTGTGTCAGTTTTGTCATGGAAGATGATTCCTCCCATCCAACAACCCCATGGAAAAACAAATCAACGAGAACACGGCGAGTCCCTGAATAGGGTCTACCCACCCCTATAGCATAAGAAAAAGAAAACCTATGAAATTTATAGAAAAACGTTTCAGACAAAAAAACAGAGCCGATCTCACAGACCAACGACGACGCTTCCATGGCGTAGCAAGTTAAAAAAAAACACAAAGAAACTGTCAATAAAATAGATCACACCAATTGACAAGTGCACCAAAGCGCGATTTTGCGGACACGCCTTAGCGAATCCTCGATCCGCTTTCTGCAAAACTTTCGCCGAATTGAAACCACCTTCGTTCGCTGCTAGCACCTCAAAATTAGAAACCATAAACGTTGGTTCCGAACCGACACTCAGAACTCTTTCAACTGAAGTGGAGCTTGAGCTCGGAGCTCAACAGACGTGAAACTCGGAAATATTTCGAGAGGAAAATGTGGAGTCCAAAGGACTTCAAGGCCCTCAAAGAATACGCTGTCAAAATCTCGATTAAAAAGCGTGAGCACCGAATTTTAGAGACGTGGGTAACTTGAAAAGCTTCATTCAGGGCCAGGCTTAAATTGTCGACACCTGCTGTCTGAAGCAAAAAAAGAGAGCTTGGAGCCTGGTCTAAATTAGAGAAGTCCACGTCCTGGCTCACTCCAAATTCACAAAAAATTATTGGCGCGTCAAAAGCAACAACACCGGGGAAGAAATTGAATGATTTAACCTAAAACCACTACCCCCTCGATGAAAAATGTAGGCCTATCTGAGCAACAACACCGGGGAAAAAATTGAATGATTTAACGTAAAGCTACTACCATCTTGATGAAAAATGCTGCCCTACCTGCAATGTCTGGAACTTAAATATCCATAGAACTTTGTGCTCGCACAAGCCGAAAATTTAGTCGGGTGAAGCCGAAAACGCTCGGTCTCGATAAAACACAGATTCAACAAGTCGCAACTGGAACTGTCACTTTTCCATGTACCCAATTGTTTTGGGCAAAAAATTAAAATTTAAATACCTCCATTTCGAAAACGCTGAAGAACCAACAAAAACATTAATTTTTGCACAGCAAACCAAAATCTCCCAGACTGATTACCTTCGCAGACAACTTTTTATAAGACCGTGCATAGGTAGTGAAGACATTTGAATGGTCGGTAAAACGAATGCGCTTCTTCATTTTAGAACTTCATGTTTAGTTCTTTTTAAAAATCTCTAAAAATGTTTTAAGAAGAAGGACCGTTTAATTTTGAAACTAAGGTACACGAAGTAAAAATACTCAACAAACGACAAACGTGGAAAAAAACCTTGCATGACAGTTCTTTTCATTTTTCCGTACACTGTATTTCTAACTTCCAAATTGCTTGAACAACACCTCTTCAAATGATCCAAAATTAAGTCGGTAAGACTGCACCAACAAATATCAGCATAAATGTAACAATTGAGCGCAAAAAAATTGAAATCCAACTAATAGCAAAAAAAAGCCCCAAACTTCACGCAATATTACCCTCAATTACCGTTCATTTAAGACCCAGATCTCACACAATATTTCTCTCAATAACCGTTCAGTAAGAACAGAAATCATTTGCATGTCAACCCCCTTCTACTAAGTGAATACACATATGTACAAAAATAAAAAAAACAATCAGAAGCAAACGCAACAATCAAAGTATGTCATTAATTTCAAGTTCGGAATAACTCTTTGAATTCGTAGAAGGCAAACATGTTTACAACTTATTTTTTCATTACTGAACAACACAGGTAGATTCAAAGCGAAATATTTTGATGACCCAAACTGATATCTATATCTTAGTATGCACATTGAAAAATACTGTATTCTTCGTCTAATAAATGAGCTTAGTCGTAAGCTCATTTATATTATTTGAAAAAAAATTAAACCCCTAGATGTTTTCTTGACCAACCTGATAGAAGGATTCAATCAGCGAAAAAATTCAGGAAGCGGAATTGGTTATCAGCTTTTTTATAGCGAAATTCAATAGCACTAGTTAAACCTTTTCCATAAGCTTCGTGAGATCTTGGAATCAAGATTAAGTCACACTATAGTTCCATGAACTCAAATTTCACGCACCTCCTCGCTCACTATAATTAATCCAGCTGACGGCCAACCGCCTTCAACAACGCGGCTTTTGACACCCGAGGATCTCCCAAATTGCAGTTCACAAAGTTGGACGAGAGGATTACTAAAGAAACTCTCTCGAGGTGACATGAAAATTATGGATTAACACGAGTAAACCTAAGGAGAGAATTCACAGCCGCTCGTTTGTTTCCCACACCAGTTCAGTATTACAACGCGTCGACAAACATGAAGTGACACGACTCAAAATACACGAGGTATTTGAATGGGTTACACAGGCTTGTGAGAACATTGAGCACAAGGGAACTGCGGGGTGGCGAAGGGTAGGTTTCAATCAGAGGTAATTCAGTGTGCGGGCCTCTTCCGCCTGGTCCTAGTTTCTTCCCGCAGTCTACTACATTGGCACCCTCTATATCCCTCAACGTTTCATTCGGCAACAACATCGAGCGACTGCATTAGCTCCTGAATGCCATACCGAGAGCACTTGTATCTTTATTAAGTTCTCTTTCCTGTTATCTTGGCCTTCGTTCTCTTACATCATTCTCTTAAACGGCATTAACTTTTTCGAAGAATAGGTAACATTAAATTTCTTCCGATAACCTGTAGTTTTCTTTTTCCGGGCCGGATCCAGCATATTTAACAACATACAATGCTAGAGTTACTAATTTTCACTTACGTCACACATTTTTTCGCAACCCTAACGTTTGAAGAGAACTTAGTCCGGCACGTAAAGGCAAATATGTCTACACGCTAATTGCATTAATTAAAGTAGAATAAATAATAAGTGGAATAGATTATCCACTACTAGGCCTATTCACAGAATAGAAATGGAATCAAAGGGGGAGCTGCAAAATACAATATTTAAAAGGTCGAAAAACCACTAAAATTTTCAATAGGTACACGCGCACCGACGAGAAAACGAATCGTGCAATCGTGCTGATCATGCAGAACGTTGACTCAAATTTAGGCAACGCTCGATATGGTAGACCTAACAGGTTTCATCTTGATCTTTTCAATCAAATTGCTTTTCTAGTCAAGAAACAGGAGACTCCGATATAAAAGTACATCTCACCAAACGAAGATCAATAATTCATGAGGGGCGTCATGATGCCTCAAGACCTATAGGAGGGGCGGACGACGGTCAACACTTGACCAAAGTCATACGACAGTCAACACTTGATCAAAGTCATACGACAGTCAACACTTGACCAAAGTCATACGACAGTCAACACTTGACCAAAGTCATACTGATTCCATTGATAGCGCTTGACACCAATGGCAACTGAACCTATTTCAAAAATCATTTAAATAAACCAGTAAAATTCGAGTTCACTCGCCTACAGAAAAACTGGATTAGCCCATTAAGACTCCGATAGTTTACGCTAGCAAGTAAGATATGGTTCTAGCAACACAAAAAGTGCTACCTCTCGGTATCATCCCCCCCGGTGAGTTAAATAACGAGAACAAAATGAAAATACGCATCGTAGTCAAGGACCATTTTCTCACTCGAAGTGAGACAAAAAAGCTACTTACCGCTCACAAAGTGGAGATACGACTGAACATCAGCATAATCCGCCGTGGCTTTAACAATTCTATGAAAAAAATATTTAAAACTTGCCGAAAAAACAAGTATAGAATTTAGTCGCTAAGAAGCAATCTACAATTGCAGGCGTAAATTCGATAACCTTATAATCCAACATTCATTTCGGGACTCGGCTACATAGCGAGTCTGCACACTAAAATACTCGAAATAACTCAAGCTACAGGAACGATGAAACCAATGGAATTATTGTAACATAATTCTGTAATCAAGAGACGAGTTTTGTAGCGCACTCTCTCCACAAATTAGTTACCGTTTATGTCTACAACATCTTGAGCAAGTTTCACTTCGGAGAAGCTCTGAGCAGACGGCCATCAAGTTCGGCAGCATAATACATTCATGGCGAGTAATAGACTGCCCAGCTACATGCAAGAACGGTCATCTAAGGCAGATAACTCTACCCTGACGAGGACGGTTTATAAAGGGCGAGGTTTTCGCACACAAGTGATAGAATTTCTGAAGACAGAGAACTGGAGGCGTCCTTTGGAGCGACAGAAGACGTTGTATTGAATATTCATGGGGAGTAATGATTGACCAAAGAACGGGGCCGGGCCCACGCTTGAACAGTTTCCCAAGACGGTTGACGAGCACTGACAAAGGGAGCTTTGATGATAACTTGAGCTGAAAATGAGACGGCTTTGAAAATCCCTTGTCGCTGAGCCATGCATTCATGATGAGCCCCACAGTAAGGAAATGGTCACAGAAAACACATGCACCTAATCATGATTAGCACGAAAACTTGAACCTGACAATAAAATTTTCTACGACATTTAAAGATAACTCTCGCACAGCTTCATATGATTGATTATTACTTAACCTTTCTGGGAAATTTTGGAGCTTGCCGGTTCTACATCGAAGGTTTGTACTTGAAAATGAACACGACAAGTAAGATTACAACTTGTCGGGACTCGCGTCTCACAATAACCAGAGTAGGATCGTGGCACAGAAAAATTTATAGGGAAAATATTTCTCTCGCGTTAGCTCTTGACCCAACCCCAGACGAAGAGATATATAGACCTTTGCTTCCGCTTTGTACTCAGTTGAACGTTACTATCACGCGACGTCCAGACACCTTCGCAGTAGCAGCCCTCCACCGGGCAGGGCGGATGAAAGAACGACCCTCTTAGGCTTGAAACTAACTCGTGTGCAGGACCAGCATTTGTGGAGTTGCAGTAATAAACTAGACGGGATAAATCGGGTCAAGTTGAAAGTAAGATCTTACAAGAATGGCGTTCAATATTCACTCCTAACGTGAATATCGAAACATGCATGTTATACTTCATACTTAATTTTATTTGCGTGTTTGGCGTCTATGTTTACAGTTGCAAACCGCATGAAGTTCTGAATCACAAATGAACCAGGAATCGAATCTTGGCCAATTAGCCTCTGACTCTGCTCACGCCATGTGGCCGATTCAAAAATGGTCTGAATCAGTAGTGGCATCATTTGCAAAGAAAATCTTGAATAAAAAAGTTCCATTCAAAAATGTTTCCCCTTTCGGTTACTCTCCAGATTTACAAGAAAAATAACATCTGAGTTTTATCCGACTACACCAGGACACCCCATACTTCATTTACGTCCATCATCATAAAAAAACCGACCTTCCAAAACCAAACGTACAGTTACAGTACTTTACACAAGCAATAAATCCCACGACACTCAACGAAGTTTAGAAATCCAAACCCAAAGTCTAAATAAAAACAAAAACCAGGAAGGACCGCGGGCAGTAGAGCAGACTTCGACCTAATTATTCATTAAAACTTCGAAGGCCACCGTAAATATTTTCAGCTTTCAGGGAGCGCCGCCGAAGTTCAGAACCGCACATCAACTGAGCATCTCGACAAGGAAAAACTTTCCCAGCGCTGACAAAGTGGCTCAGGAATCGAGGCAAAAACAACGTCTTAATCCAATCAGAAATTCATTATGGAAGTGATGGAGGTCAGTGACCCGACAACATGGAACTGGACTGGAAACTGGAGCTCACAAATAAAGAAGAAATATTTATGGCGATATTAATTAGTAGACACCATCAACACGTAAACGTCAGTTTTCGTTATTAATCAGTAGACACCATCAACACGTAGACGTCAGTTTCCGTTATTAATTAGTAGACACCATCAACACGTAGATGTCAATTTCCGTTATCAATTAGTAGACACCATCAACACGTAGACGTCAGTTTCCTTTATTAATTAGTAGACACCATCAACACGTAGATGTCAATTTCCGTTATTAATCAGTAGACACCATCAACACGTAGACGTCATTTTAGTATAATAACAAGCCAGCGTAGGATACAGGCAATTTGGAAGTAGTTTGCGCAGCTAGAGAATATCTAGGGTATAATAATTTCATCTGAACCCATTAACGAGTAGCAAATATTTGCGTAGAGATTAGCTGCAAACAATTTTCAAAGATAGGATATTGATGACAATGGGATGGGGCGAGGGCAAACATTTGAGTAAACTATTGGAAGAAGAATTTCAGGAGCAAGAAATGAAAACTAAAATCAATGAGCACCAAATCTATAAGATACATCAAGATCTACGTAACAGAAGCGGTTATTCAAAATGGAAAAACTTCACAAAAAAAATCACAACGAGTTTCCATCAGTTGAGGCGCCCCTTGGATCAAAAAGGAAACGCGTCCTGCAAACTATAAGGAGTTATCAAACAACAAGTCGCACTAGCTCGATTTCATAGGCAGCAGCGCACTTAAAGAGGCGCATTGAAGCAAAGTTATTCGTTTCCTTCAGAGGAAGCAATGGGGATCATTGATAATAACCCCCGAGACCATTAATGGCAATAACACCAGAACCATTAATGGCAATTACACCCGAGACCATTAATGGCAATAACACCAGAACCATTAATGGCAATAACACCAGAACCATTAATGGCAATAACACCAGAACCATTAATGGCAATAACACCAGAACCATTAATGGCAATAACACCAGAACCATTAATGGCAATAACACCAGAACCATTAATGGCAATAACACCAGAACCATTAATGGCAATAACACCAGAACCATTAATGGCAATAACACCAGAACCATTAATGGCAATAACACCAGAACCATTAATGGCAATAACACCAGAACCATTAATGGCAATAACACCAGAACCATTAATGGCAATAACACCAGAACCATTAATGGCAATAACACCAGAACCATTAATGGCAATAACACCAGAACCATTAATGGCAATAACACCAGAACCATTATTAGCAATAACATCAGAACCATTAATGGCAATAACACCCGAGACCTTTAATGGCAATAACACCCGAGACCACCAATTGCAACAACACCCGAGACCACCAATAGTAATAACACCCGAGACCACCAATAGCAATAACACCCGAGACCACCAATAGTAATAACACCCGAGACCACCATTAGTAATAACACCCGTAGCCACACAGTCAGCAACCGTCCTCCAGCGATGGCGTCTGTCAGCACCTAACAGCGCAGCAAGGCACGCGTCGCTCCACAGGCCCAGTGCTAACTGCTGACATGGAACTCCAGTTGTACCGTCAGTCAAGACTTCAGCCCTGCATAACAGCCATCACACATCCACAAAAATTGGAGAGCGCATCCTATACAAAACCATTCATTCGCACCTGATAATGCTTGAGAGGAACGGGTCTGACTTGGAAAATTTGAGTGTAAATTAAATCTGAAATTAGGATTGGTTCTTTTGCTTTCAAAAATATTTTTAACGCCCACTACAGCACTCCACATACAACACCAAATGATCCGAAATGATGTTTGGGACACCTCGCCTATTTCCTTATTAGGAAGAAAAATTTTACACGACTTGCAAGTGTTATTTTTAAAGCGTCACGGTCCCATCTTCACATAATGAAGTAAAAAGGAAAGAAAATTTCAAGGTAAAAATCAGACCTCTCAGCCGTCCCGTTTGACAAGCAAGCCCTGCTGACGTTACATAAAATTATTTGGCGTTACTCAACAATTTCGTTTACAAAATTCAACACGTGATATCAGAAGAAAAGAAAAAAATGAAATTACAGTTAAAATATGATAGCCATTTCAACTCAACTTGACTCAATTGGGTTTTGAGTATTTGTTTGACAATGAAATAAAACTGTTGTTCCCGAAAGCGGCCTACGAGCTCCAACTGCACAAGTTTTCATCCGACATGTAACCCGGAAAGAACTTTCACATGCAATTCGAACCATACTCATCTAATCACAAAATTTTTGATGAGGAAACAGAAACTCATTCAGGGAACGACTTCATTTTGGTAATACCATAACCATAAAGAAGAAAGGCTAACGAGGAATTCTGTAATGGAAGGCAAAAATCGAGAGACGCCATGGAACGTGAAATTGCTGGGTAGAATTTACGAAGGAATTACAAATACACGGAAATGAAAAATGCTGTGAATATCTCTGCGTCAAAGATTAGGTAGAAAACTCAACAAAAACACGAACACCGAGAGAAGAGACAAAGACAAATACGCGTGCTAAAATTGCAAGGAACGGCGTCGTAAAAGAAGCAGCCATAAATGCCACGGTGAGACCCAACCCATAAACTGACAGGCCATCTCGTGAAGATAGCACACAAAAAGTAGACAGAGCTGCACCAATTTGCTTTGTTTTGGGCTCCCCATGAGCCCAAAACTGATCGTCAGCGAGATAACGAGGAGACAACCCCAGCATCAGATGCACAAAATTCTGATCTGAGGTGCGCAGCCAAGTGGGGGCGCTGAATTCGTAAGGCACTCGAGAAAACAACTCGGGTCATATCAGTCCTCGTATCTAGTATACAAAGCAATCAACACTAATAGAGGAAGTGGCGAGAAAAATGTTTAAAATATCAGAGCTTCTTTCGAGGTTTCGCAAAAATAAAGAATTGATCATAGGTTGTGGAAGTCTTTTGGAAATTTCATGAATTTTGAAAGGTATTTTGAAAGGAGCGTTAAATTTTCCAGAGAAGTAATCATTCGCTATCTATAAAAAACGACAACAAATGATTGAAGAAAACTTCAATTATTCACACGTAGCAGTCGTTAAGATTCCGAGCTCATGTAATCACAGCATGTGAATGTCACATCACTTGAGCTACAAAAAATATCACCTTTGACCGGCAACAATTTATAGACGACACACGCAGAAGCAGTAACAATTAACTTCAATGAATGATTGACCAGATGAATGATTGATCATATGGAAGCATTGCTTCCATATGATTCAATTACATTACAGAGTACGTCAAGCCGCATATTTACTGCAACATTGTATGCCAAGTTCATATATTCTATTCGTCTTTCCGATGCGCAGTCATTTACTTGCGCTACGAAGGAATCAGATAAAAGAAAATTCGAAGATCCAGATTCTCGAATACGTATTCCTAAACAATGTAATAGACGCGCTCCGCAAAAAAAGGCGGCACAAATGATGTTAAATTCTAAAGGTGCCCTCTTTTTAACGGTAACTGACATGAAATAATGTTATTTTCAGTATCACTGATACGAACTACCTGATCTCACAGTCTCGCTATTAGTTTAGGAATACGGATCTGAGAATTTTCTATCTAAATCCTTATAACGTGACAGAGAGACGGACCGACCAAAAAAGCAACAATTGTGTATTAGTAAAGAGTGGAATTGGCAAGACCAAGTCAGCGAAAGCAGTCCGTATCAGTGATACAGAAAAATACATAACTACATATGCGATTTACCATCATTTTTACGGCATGGGAACGCAAGTACAATATAATTTCACATCAGTTGGTCATCATAATTTCATTGAATCACAACACAAGCTATCCTCAGGATTGCAACGGTCAAGTAGGTGCTCTGCAAAAGTAGGTGCTCTGCAAAAGTAGGTGCTCTGCAAAAGTAGATGCTCTGTATAAGTAGATGCTTTGTATAAGTAGATTCTTTACACAAGTATATACTTAATATAAGTAGCATCTTTATATAAGAACATACTTCATGTGAGTAGATTCTTTATACAAATAGATTATTTATAGTAGATTTTCGTCCTTATATATAGTAGATATTTTATATAAGGACAGTATATATATATCACGTTCAGATACTGAAATCAGTCGTTACCTATAATGACTAAAAAATTTCAAGCATTACGTGAATCTACTAGAATTTCAGTCATTTCATGTAATAACTGATGATATTACTCCAGTTGCCTAAAGTAACGCAACCTAACGCACGACCGAGTGAACTAAGCACTTCATACAATACCTCAAATGTTTAGAAAGTTCACGTTATGCCTGAAAAATTTAGGCATTTCATGTAATGCCTGGTTTACTACAAGTTTGTACTCGTTTAGTCATTACACGTAAGGAGCGACTTCACCATTTCACTGCGACGTACATAAAAATAAAAAAGCTCAGTTCCCCCTTACGACGTTTCGTCGTAAAGACGAGCTTGTGCAAGGTCAAGTTTGTTGAACTAGAACACTCATGAGGCTAATAGCGTGTTCCGAATAACAAATTCAATTACAATTACTTTTCTGACTTATGCCCACATTGCGTCGTTAGCAACATGCCTCCGTCGTAACCAGAACACTGACTGTACATCACAAACTCCAGTCTGCTGCTTCGACAGTAGCAAGCCATAATGCTTGAATGCCTAGTTTAAAAAATCACAGTGGCTTTCACCGCAATAACGAAATTATAGCAAGCTGGGCGAAAACACCGAAAAACGACTCGTTATTGCATAATGCAACATTTGTTACACGATCGTTCATTTACGTTAAAACATCGCAAACACTACTTCATAAGACTACCAACACAAACAATTACACAAGCGTCAAAAGAAAACGCAGTTCCCAAATTTTGCGCCAGTAGTAGCACATTTAGCCTTGAAAACACGATAACTTTAAGGCCCGTTAGATGCGTCCAAGTTTGGCCGCCAGAGGCACCAGCTCGAGGCGTCTCCAAGAGAGGCGGCTGCAGCCCAAAGATCGTTAGGCTCCCAGGTCTCGACCACTCAAGTGCGTCCGACGGCAGATAAAGAGATAGCGGTCCACACGGGCACGGCTGTGAACAGCCCAACGAGTTCTCTACGTCACAAAACACGTTCCCGGGCTTTATTTTTCTTTCAAATTTTATCCTGTGGAAGTTATTTGCCGCACGTGCTGCGCCTAAGATACTCCTATTTAAAATCGTTTCACTCATGAGTCTACAAAAAAAATAAAACATCTTCATGCGCGTAGCTTACGCTAGTAAATTAAACTCGTTAACAAATTCATGATATCTCAGCGCACTTTCCCACAACACCTCGAGCGTGTCACTTCAAGTCACTTCAAGAACGGATATGATACAGGGTTACTGCAGAAAAAAAGACCCGCAACAGAAGCGCATTACGCACTCGCTCGCTCAATGCGCACTTGCATCACAGATAAGAATTGCTATGCCTGCACATGCTCAAACGGATGTCGATCCTTCAGTCATGTGCTTTGGGGTCATTAAGCATGCGCAAATAAATTTACATGTACAAATAAAAAATATACGATGAATAAATGAGTGAGAATTGAGTATGGGGGCAGTCACTATTTTTATGCTTCAAGTTCACCGACAGACGAAAAACAGCAAATTTGAAAACGAGTTAGTCATATCGTGGCAGGGTATTAAAATTATTGACAATATTAAGTTGTACGTGATATTTTTCCCTTGAAATTAAGTAATATTATTCCCTTTAATGTCTGAAATGAGGTAATGAAACTTGGCAACACTTTTATGTTATATTTTTCTCAAGGTCAGGGTTGTTTCTGAGTTTCATTTGTACCAAATACCCTGCCTAAGGATTCATATACGACCGCTGTCTGTTGAAATAGTTCAGGTTCTATCGTCCGCCTAGGGTAAGTCAACATTATCATCTAGGGTAAGTTAGTATACATTGCTAGCGACAGTTGGTTAGCGCTTGAACTTGACACAGTGCTGAGAAATTACGTCTGGCTTACGCCATGTTTCACAGTGTCTTAAAATTTGCACCAATGGAAAGTTGTTCAACGTTTCAAATAGCATTACAATTTCGTTGTATTTTCCCTGGCTGGTCTAATGAATCAAGCAAAATGATTAACTTTTAAAATAAAACCACTCAAAGGCATCAAAAAAAGAAGAGGCACACGCACTGTTCAGAGGATGTCACGCCAGTTATGCAGTATACATTTTCCGGTTACGATATTAAAAAGGCTGCCACACTATTCGGACGATGTCATTCTCCTGTGTTACGATATTAAACATTAAAACAGCTGCCCCTCTGTTCAGACGATGTTACACCAGTAACGCGGATTACGTTTTCCAGCTACGATATTAAAACAGTTAACGATATACAACACACTCCACGTTTCATTCAGAAACCAAGTTCAGAAGGCAGAGCACAGCATTTCATCAATCTCGGTACCACATTTGAGCCATCAAAGAACACTACAACATTCGACATCTAATTTTTGCTCCACATGAAAGGAATGCTTTTAATACTTTTGTGAGGTCCGAGAACCTTGGAGAGGCTATACAAATTGACCATCGGAGTTGAATTGGAAAACGTACTTTTCGAGGAGTCCCATATTTGTATGATAATAGTTGATAAAAATAATAAATATGATAGTTAATATAATGTTTAAAGGAAGTATATAAATTTATCTAATGATTGAATTAATTCCTCGACGGCGTATTCCATTCATTATTGTTTAATTTAAATAGATCGAATTTTAAATCAGTCAACAAATCGATGTAGCTACATATTTAAATAATGACCAATTGTTTATTTAAATACTTCTACAATGACGTGCTCAAATTTGATCAATTAAAATATTTCATTAAAGTAAGTAACTAAATCATGGCAGTAAATAACTTAAAAATTAAAATTCTACTATTCATGCGAGCCGTTCGGAACACTACTGATTTAAATCAACATTTACGTTACATATGCAATTTAAAGTCTATAAGATTATATTTGTCATAATTCACTCATGATCGATAATGAAAAGATGACAATTCGAGAGCGATCAAATGTACATCAAGTGTCCCGAGCGTCAAAAACAAATGCATGCTTTGTTGGAAGAAATTTGGATACCCCAGAGCGTTTCAGAACAAATGAAGTAGCAAGAGATCCGTATAATAAATATGGTACTAGCCAAAGTTACGCACGTCACACCTAACACGAGTCAGTCATGCGTGCTGCTTATCAATTCAGTTCATAAGTGAAAAATTTCGTACGTAAATCCTGCAGTATTCAATACTCACCCCATCAAACAGCTTGCAAGAGTCACAAATACCACGAGTTTCGTAAGAAAATCCTAAGTTTTTCTACCATCCATACACAACTTGTGGTATACACGAATAATCAAAAGTCTAGGAAGAAAATCCTATCACTCCAACCTTACGCACCCCGCAACATTCCCAAATATCAAGCATGACAAAATCCCAACACGCCACTCAGCCCGCAGCCCCCGCCACGCAGAGGAGGCTACGTGGCGCTCGAGTAGGCCGGACATGACAGTTGAATTCGATTACCAGCGGAGACGCATAAAACCTGCGAAAATCTAGGAGGCAGCTGCTGGCTTCTTCTGGAAGGAAGTCGCCCAATTCATTTTCAGGTAGGCGGCGATTTTCTTAGCGGCGATTTTTTTTAGCGGAGATTTTCCTAGCGGCGCTTCCTAAACTTTCATGGTTCGTTCAGGACGCGTCAATTTTTGTGATCAAGTTTTCGAATTGAGTACTCGGATTCGAAGTGACGTTTAATATAACTACATGGAAGAGAATAAACAAATATGCCATAGAAAATAAGGCAGAGATTCCTACACAACGTCGTTGTAAAAAGCCATTCTTCTCAAACGTTTTTACTCTGTTAGAATTAAACATTTGACATAGAAAAACAGCAGTAGAACAAAAGCTAGTATCAGAAACTAACGGCATGATCTGATGAAATTCATACCTGTAACTTCAACGGGTACAATTTTGTCTTCAAATAGTTTGCTTTATCCTCAACTTCATAAGATTTTACATCAAAATACCGCAATTATTTCCAGAAAATAATCATTCCAAGACAACTGACGAGAGAGAAAACCTTTCGCAGATCTTTCTTTAGAGCAGATTCAGACTTCTTAACTTAATTCATTTGTTTGTAAGTCATACAGCAAAGGCCGAAAAAACCTTAAGATGACCGGAAAAAGTTCAATTGGGACTGGTAGTCCATTTCTCATGCCAGCGACGATGTCAGCCAATGGTCACAAAAAAATGGACACAAAACTGTCGTCTGGGAATGAAATATTGCTTGATGTTTCACAATACTGGTATTCCCGGTGTCATTTCCTAGGTACGTGTACACAGAACAAAGGAACAAGCAGCACGGAAGATTTGCTGGGTAAGATAACATTTCCGTGTAACAACAATTCGTATCATATCAGCCCAATGTTCCCAATGAACACTCAACATTTGGGTTATTGATTACAATAAAAAGTTATCTCATCGCTTCAGCATGTTTCCTCCATCGGTATGTGAAGTAACCTTTAATATTTCGACAGAAATCTCAAAATTAAAACTTGGGTTAAGGTGGGTCAAACCAGGCCTCGTTGGAGCGTCGTCCGGTTTGCTCGAGAGTGCCTCCCCTGAGTCAACGGTCTCTAGATTAATTAGCTCTTAACTCCACGCCTTAAACCCTTTAGTGACGAAATTATTTTTGCGACAAGGCTGCATTTAGCTTTGTACGAGAAACTATTTGCAGCCCTCTGTGTATCTGCAGTAAGACTGCATTTAGCTTGCTACAGAAAAACTAGTAGCATCTTTATGAAACGGGACATATATGCCCTTTTGGACGTTAAAAGGTTAACTTGACTGAAGTTACTCCTAAATTTATAATACTGGGAATGTCTACTTCGTTACGACTGTCCCTTGTAGATTGGACTCTCACTCGTGCTGTAACAAATGTATTGAGAGTAGTTAGTTATATTTTTAAACATCACAGCTTATTTATTACATATGTTTGTGGCGTGAAATGCTGCAATAACTCATGCAGTGAAGGGTTAAGGCAAAAGTGATCTATATTGTGATAGTGGAAATAGAATCACACGAGGAGAATTGATATTTCCCAATATTTTCCCGTGGCTTCCCTTCTCTACGCATTTTTAGGTTCTGGCCGCGAAATAATTAATTTTTGGATGACACTACTACTTTTCAAATGGAACGTAGAATGTTTCGAGTGTTTGGTCTTGCACAGGAAAAATTCAGTTGCCCAACACTCGCCCGACCTGAAGAAAATTATTTATAGGGTTCTTGAAAACAAGACCCACCATCGTGTAGCCTTACCCTTACATATTTGTCGAATGCAACCATTATTAAATAGCTTAACGCTTTACGCTCCAACTTGACTTCCCGTAGTACACTGACCCTTTTTTTATTAGGTTTTTGCTTCTCTGATGCATGTACGAGTATGAATGAAAAAAAAACAAATAGGGTAATTGTGACACGTGCTTCACGTATCACATTCGTTTCCTTGATCTTGGAAGACGAATTTAAGTATGTTTGAAGTAACGTTAAACCAATGAAAAAGTTTTAATTTACGTTTACGTACGACCTAAGCATCACACAAAGGCACAAATGGGTGAGGCTATCACTCAAGTAGGAGAGGTCACGCATCGTTTCGTTTACACCTCAACTGGACGTCCTTTGACTGCGTGACCGTCTCTCTCTACTGCGTGACCGTCTCTGTTGACTGGATCGTCTCCATTGACTGCGTGACCGTCTCCATTAGGGTTCCTCTAGGCATGTTTAGTTCATTGCTGAGGCTGATGGTCGCAACTTCAGGAATGCCATGCTACTTTTTCCTCTAAATGTGATTTCCTCTCACATTTGTTTCCAATCAATAAATATTTCTTTGGTTCATAGGAGCTAGTTCTCTGTGCCCAGATGTGCACTAGCAGTAGAAGGAGTCAGCTAATCAACATTTCTTAACGATAGTCATAATGAGCCTCTCATGTCACAATGAGAGAAAATCAAATAATCACGAATTACAAGAACCTAAACTATCATGTCTTACCGAATGAGAGATCAGGTTTATTCTTGCAACTATTCTTATCTTCCATTATCGTTCAACGAATACCTCTCATACTGAACACAGCAATTTCTATACTTTACAGGACCAATACGAAGATAAATAAATCGAGAAAGAGATAAATATTATAGACTCAAGTAACACATTGTAACATAATCACAAAGAGGCGCGTCTAACCTTCTGTTTGAACGGAACCTGCAGTGAAAATCTAGCCAGGACAATTCCGGACGCCCGCGTGGGGTCCACGAATAAATAAACCTTACTTTTCCACGAGCATCTGAGATGATTAACTAAATTCAACTGAGGGCGAAGATTTATTCGAAAGCGCAAGGGTTATAAGCTCCTTGAACGTAATTCGATCCAGTATATCATAGAAATTCGTTTAATGAAGAACAACTTTTATTCTCGACACATTATTATCTCAAAGCTCGCGATTTCAATTACCTCAACAGCTATAAATTTTAGAAATTATTCCGCAATGTTTCCTGTCAACATATTTTACATCAATGCACAAAACACGTGATCCTACGGCTAGGGGCGAGTTGAAGCGACCCCCCGCTGGGATGTTGGGATGAAGCGACGAAAACATCCCAGCGAAAGCTAAAAAAGTTAATTGGGCGCAACTCAGCAAGTAAACAAACATTCATCAGTTCTACGACAGCGAATAATTCTTGGTACAATCCAAGGTAGCGGAGCCATTCGATCTAAAAGCAAACGCGCATCATTGGCAAACCCATTCAGAAAAGTGTACGATACCAACTTTATTTCGAAGATCTTTCGAATAGGAGTTCGAGTACAATCTCGAGAAGTACAGCGCTGGAGAGCGTTGCTGTGCGCTTGCACCTGCCACCAAAACATCAAAAGAGAACAGATGCACTATTGCGATGGATGGCCAAAGTTTGCTAGCTCCTGAACTGATTGCAGTTTTGAAGCCAGATAAAAAATGGGTTCTTTAAGGACAACGGCAGCATCAAGAAATGGGTCTCTACTACCAATATTCTTGAAATCACTTTCAAAATTAGAGATCGTATTAAAAGAAATTCATGCATTACCAATACATTTACCCATAACGTTCCATGAATCAAATCGGAAACAAACATTACCATCCAGGTCCCAGCATTTGCAGCAGCAATGCCAGCCCAGTGCCAGCAACTCAAACAACACCAGTGCCAGTAGCTCAAACAAAACCAGTGCCAGTAACTCAAACAACACCAGTGCCAGTAACTCAAACATCACCAGTGCCAGCAACTCAAACAACACCAGTGCCAGTAACTCAAACATCACCAGTGCCAGCAACTCAAACATCACCAGTGCCAGTAACTCAAACATCACCAGTGCCAGCAACTCAAACATCACCAGTGCCAGCAACTCAAACAACACCAGTGCCAGCAACTCAAGCAACACCAGTGCCAGCAACACAAACAACACTAATGCCAGCATCACAAACAATACCAGTACCAGCAACTCAACAGCAGTTTTTTCTTCCTTCATTATCAGCACCTCGACCAACAGTAGTGCCAGCACCTCGACCAGCAGCAGTGCCAGCACCTCGACCAGCAGCAGTGCCAGCAGCTAAACAGATCTCCATTAAGTTAAGACGAGTCGCCATAGCTTGATAAGTTCGTAGCGGCAACACGACACCGCTGCAACGGCCGTAGCGAGTGCAGGCAGCACCGCCTGAATTAACCTCAAGCCCAGACCGACTTGAAAAAATCAATTCAAAAAGAAATAAAACCGAGAAGAATCTTAGTATGATACTTCCGTTTAACGGTTTATATTACGCGTTAAAATACAAAGAATCCATACATTCCTAATTCTCAGTACTTTTTCGTGAATTGAAAACGAGATCGCCAGGATTAGTCGGGTGAAAAGAAAAGAGAAAATAGAGAATAGAGAGAAAAGAATACCCCTTAAGCAGCACCTCAGTAGTCCCGAGCCAGAACGACTAGAGACGACTCGCAAAACGCGGTTTCAGACCCCATTTCTCTGCCACAACGAAGGCAAATTCGAAGAAGACCAGACCCGTGAAATTCAGACACACGCCACCGGATTCGTGAAAGTACAATTGCATTTTAGGTTAACACACTTTACTTAGGAACTAAAGTACGCATATGCGGCAGCAACCGAGGCACCGGTGACACCACAGTAGTGACGGGATGGCAATCGAAAAGCTAAATTAATTCTACAATTTTTGAAACATGGACTTTAAAACAATCGCATCCCAAACGACGTCACAGCATAATCAAATTCAAATTAACACAGTTCAAAAGATTAAAGCAATTCCCGTAGTTCAACACTGTCCACATAGTTCAACAGTCTCAGTGGTCCAACACAGCCCACAAAGTTATGGAGTCAGTAACAACATCTGTGTAAAATAAATACAAAGAAAAGCAATAATTACAACATCAAGACTCTTTAGAACAGCCACAGAGGAGCAGCATTAATCACATCTGCTGCTGCTGCATGAGCAGCTATCAAATAACAAGACTCGCAGCAGCTGCTGCCGCAAGAGAATAATCGTTGCTCAAGCTATATCAGAGTCAGCCGAAACAGCTTAGTAACAGCACAAACAGCCGTAACAGCCCAAACAGCTGTAACTGTCCAGTACTGCACGAACAGCTGTAAGGGCCCAGTACTACACGAACAGCTGTAAGTGCCCAGTACAACACGAACAGCTGTAAGTGCCCAGTACAACATGAACAGCTGTAACTGCCCAGTACTGCACAAGCAGTTTTAACTGCCCCGTACTGCACGAACAGCTGTAACTGCCAGCACTACACAAAAATAGCCTATTAATAACCACCAGCACACGAACATCCACACCACCACCACCACCTCACAGCCCCCACCACAGTAACACGAGGCAGCCAGGCGGTCAGACGGCACAGCGCAGCTTCCCAGGGACTTGCCAGCGCCACTCAATGTAACACTTCAGCAATAAATCATAACGTGATCTCTGAAATCTCTCACGGAAAAAGAATTGCTAAGTCACTCCGTATTTAAAGTCCCAGTAAATCTTGCATTCGACCGTGTTTTATAAATTTAAGACTTTGTTCCCCCGATTCCTCGAAAGAGAAGGCCAAAACACGCCTCGAGAGGGACAGTAAGCATAACGAAGCCTGAAAAACTTCCGACCAACAACTTCGTATGAAGAATAAACGTTAAACAAATGCGAAGGCCTATTGAAATCGCTTTAGGGTGAATCACAAGGTCATGAGCTAAGAGCGCTACAGTCATATTTAATAACCATGTACGGCCAAAGGTATTTGATGTTCGCTAATGAACATTGTCGTTCTTCTTCAAAGGTAAAAACTAACTGTTTATGAACAGCAGTTCTCCTTCGAGGATAAAAACTGTTTTAATTATCACCAACGTTTAACTTCAAGGATAAAAACTGTTTTAATTATCACTAACGTTCAACTTCAAGGATAAAAACTAACTGTTAATTGACAGTGTTGTTCATCTTCAAGGATAAGAAGTTAAGAACTCACTGTTATTTATCACTAACGTTATCTTCAAGGATAAACTAACTATTTATTAACACTGCCGCTCCACTACAAGGATAAATGCTGTACTGTAAAGTAAAAATTGACAAATTTCAAGGGGGTGCATCCAATTCAATCCCAGGTATTCTCCACCAGGAAGCGAAGAGAACCATCAGCCCGCCATGGGCACTGAGTACCCAAACAGACAAGAAAAATTTAAGGAATGCAAAAGATATTCCTAGCTTGATACACCTTCCACAGCACAAATGAAGAAAAAAATACAAATAACTTCAGGCAACCACAACACAATACTTTACCTACAACAAGCTAGGTAGATTTTATGGTATGTATTTCACGTGCGGTATTTCAGGTGTGTCGAGGTATTCCAAGTCGGAAAGACGGGAAATAACTACGGTAATACACCTGAAAGATTCTAAGGCGCTTTCTGGATAGGAAACTCCACACGCCTACAGCTTTGCTAGCCCTGTACAGGGCCGTGATCGTCTGATGAGCACAATCGATTCTAACCTATCCTGAGATGCGCACATATTCTCGGAAAGATTTTCGAAATTAGAAGCCATGTTAAAAGAAATTCATACATTACCGATACATTTATATAGAACGTTTCTTCATTCAAATCAGTAAAGAACACGGCCATCCACGCGCCACCATTTGCAGCAGCAGTGCCAACAACAACAAATACAACACCATGCAATACACTGTGTAATTAACGCTTTGATTGCGATTCTTCATTCAGGAAAAATCTCATGTTGACGAATATCTCCGTTGTGAATGAAAAAATTAAGGATTTTGTTGCCACAAATTTGGTTATCGGAGGCAAAGTATTAAATTAAAAGCAGCTGTGGCTAGGTACGACGGTTAGAGTCGCAGTCGTTAAGTCGATCAGACGCAAGTCGTAGAGGCCGTGAGCTAATCCAAGCGTGTACTCTGTTCTTAATTTGACATCATGTCCCCCCTGATACGCCTCATTCTATAGGCATTTCTGTGTAGGCGGAAATTTTCTACGAATTTTCATGATAATCGCCGACAAAAACATTTCACAAGTTATTAAAAAACCAACAAATAGGTTTCGTTATTCCAAAGATAGTTTTGCCCGTAGGAATTTTTATACTTAAAAATAAGGGAATATGAAATATTATCTCACCATCCCATGCAAACGAACAAAACAGTAAGCTTGTAAAAACACAATTCTAAGATTCTTCTAAAGCTTGTAAAAGTAAGTTCGCATACAGACACTCGCCAGTTAACAGCGATTTCGAAACTGAGCGAAGGGGAAATCATGAAACTAGTTATGACACGATCGAGACAAAACGCTGTTCAACGGCAATCACCGAATGTATATGATAGAGAAGCGCAAAAACATCCCTCACATCTTTTCACGAGCCATCATCATGCCTTGACTTCCGCACAATTAATTGCACTTCCGGAAAAGCAAACATCGAGCATAAAATTGTGCAAAAAAAGACGCAGTACGAACCTTGTTTCGCATGAGCGAGTACTGCGGACGCCAAGTCTGTTACGAATACTGCGTCGCGACATCAACTTCTGGTTTGTTTTTTTAAGAAATTGCGTAAGAAGAAGGTGAGTGAATGGTGTGTGGTTCATTACTCACTGAAAAATATGAGCCCATTCCTGTAGTTTGGATTGCCGCTGTATCGATCAATCATTGATGCTGAAGATAAAAGAAGACTGACTTTAAATAAAGTAAAATGAGCTAACTATAAGCTGTATAATTCAGTCACAGTTGCCATTGCGTACACAGACGCTATCCGACAGTAGAAGTAGTTGTGAAATGGACTATTTAAAGAGGATGGAGGCATCATTTACATTAATGGATAAGGCAATAGTGAATTTTGAAAGCTGTGTAGCCCAAACTGCTCTCAACAGACTTTACAATTAAACTAAGTTTGACGAAAATTATAAAATCATGAACAATTTTTCAGCCCAGTCAAAAAATTCCACATAATGAACACAACTTCTCGAAGTCGACAGTATTCTCGGAGTCCTCAGAGCTCCACACAGTCCACAGAGCTCCACACAGTCCACATAGCTCCACACAGTCCACANCACACAGTCCACAGAGTTCCACACAGTCCACAGAGTTCCACACAGTCCTCAGAGTTCCACACAGTCCACAGAGTTCCACACAGTCCACAGAGTTCCACACAGCCCACAGAGTTCCACACAGTCCACAGAGTTCCACACAGCACTTCCTGCTGACGAGAGCTGTAGCGCGGCGTGCTGCCAGTCAACAAATCTCACGAGGTCAACAAAGATAATAACAGCCATCGAAGTTCCGCGAGATCAGCCAAGTTACACGCAGTTTACGAGTTCCAACGCATCGGACGCAGTGCACTCCCGCGCAGACACACTTCGCCCGACGCTACACTGGCAGCCCACGGCGCTACAGCTCCAATTAACAGGAAGTACTGCCCCGCGTATACGCTCCCGCTGCTGGACGACGGGAAGCTCCGGTGGCCTTGAAATGCTCATGCGGAGGAACCACGAGGAACATATCGACGACCTGAGTAGTTGTTTAGTCTACGAGTAGTCGCCTAGTCTTACGAGTAGTTCCCAAGTCTTAGGGGTAGTTCCCAAGTCTTGCGAGTAGTTCCAAAGTCTTACGAGTAGTTCCCAAGTCTTGCGAGTAGTTCCCAAGTCTTGCGAGTAGTTCCCAAGTCTTGCGAGTAGTTCCCAAGTCTTGCGAGTAGTTCCCAAGTCTTGCGAGTAGTTCCAAAGTCTTGCGAGTAGTTCCAAAGTCTTGCGAGTGGTTCCCAAGTCTTGCGAGTAGTTCCAAAGTCTTACGAGTAGTTCCCAAGTCTTGCGAGTAGTTCCCAAGTCTTACGAGTAGTTCCCAAGTCTTACGAGTAGTTCCCAAGTCTTACGAGTAGTTCCCAAGTCTTACGAGTAGTTCCCAAGTCTTACGAGTAGTTCCCAAGTCTTACGAGTAGTTCCCAAGTCTTACGAGTAGTTCCCAAGTCTTACGAGTAGTTCCCAAGTCTTACGAGTAGTTCCCAAGTCTTACGAGTAGTCGCCTAGTCACACGAGTAGTCGCCTAGTCACACGAGTAGTCGCCTAGTCGCATGAGTAGTCGCCTAGTCATACAAATAGGACCCAGTAAGAAGTGTCCGTCATACGCACTTCGTCACGGTCACTGCATGCCCAACACTCCTGCCGAGGACGCTTCGTCGAAAAAAAATTACGCATCATAGCTGATCGCAAGAACATAATTGTGACGCTAATACATACAAAAATGCTAGGAAAAGATTAAGGAAGTAGCGATGTGGTATGTATGCTTATTAGTCTAGTTTTCAAAGCAGCAATAAATTTCTCGGTTCAAACCGTGAGTAGGAAAATTTTCATGTGGCTCTCAGGCATGTGACTGAAAGAATGACATGGAGATAAGGGAGGGACATTTTCCACTCGAAGAAGTATTTTACTCTCGCTTTTCACAACCGGCTCATTAGCAGTAAAGGTTAAACAGGCTCATCTCGTGATAAAAAGAACAGACTTACAAACATACCTCACGAAGAAAAATTGACAGAACAGCACAAACGTTCGTAAAAATTCACTAAAAAAATGCCAATTTTCTAGTACCGAGTTGTTTCGACAGGAAGTAGACACACATGAACTGTACAGCAGCATCAATGAGGGTCTGGGGGCGTCATCGACCTTTGACTTAATCCTCGCATCTTTCAGGGTCATCGATGGGTTATGTGAATGGGCCCATGAGTGGGCGAAAAAATAGGTAGACGAATGAATACATAGCATGCGAGTGAGTGCATGAATGAATAATAAGTCCATGAATGAGGAAGAAAATAGGCACACGAATGAGCCAGTGAATATACGTACGAATGAGTAAATGAATAGGCACACGAATGAACAAATGAATAGGCACTAAAGAGTACATGAATAAGTACATTAATAAGCGAGCAGGTACGCAAGTAAGCTTGAAACTAGTACTGACACTTTACTCGTGATGCTAGGAGACACAGTTCGAATACAAGAAAAAAACATGATTGACTTACAAAGACGATCACTCGTATCACAAAATATTTCAGATTCCCTAGCTTCACTAACTCTGTTAAATTTCAATATCGTCTTGGGGCAAACAATAAAAATCGAACTACACGACGAAATTAACGGAGAGAAGAAAGCGGTAAAAACGGAAGCGATCATGTGCTAGAATGTGCGCCGAAATGGTAACATCGGGCATCACCAACAAAACAAAAATACACAATGAAAACGAAACGAGACGTGGAGTCTAACTTTACGAGTCCCACGAGAATCCAAAACGCGCTCTCATGGCGCAACGCTGAAATTGATGCAGCGTAATTTTGGGCATTTTTCTGGACAATATACATGTATCTTCAGCGCGTTTCCTACGTATTGGGCCACCGATGTACTAATTAACCACTTTAGCGAAATGGTTTACAACGTACGCTCATTTTATTTGCGGTTACAGAAAGTATAATTTTTCGAAGTATAAAAATAACTAAATACCGTTAGTCCGAGTAGTGAGAGAGAGCAAACTGATGAAAGCATGTCTAACTTCAAAACACCAAAGTGTTGCCAAATTCACACTCGGTGCTCCTTAACACTTTGCCTCCGGAGTGGGTCATATAAGGTACACGCGCGATCATCTAACCTAACCTATTGTAACCAAAGCACTATCATGTACAAATACAAATTTTCAAGTTTTCGTCAAATTTGTGTTCATCAATCGAATAAGCTAGTTCTGATTAGAAAGAAAATTAATAGAGAAACAAAATTTGTGGAACCAAAAACCTTCATTTTTACATTCACAGTAGAAATATTTGTCGGCATGTAATTCTGTAGGGAGAATCGTAGTCAAAGTGTTAAGAAACAGCCAAACCAGAAGTATTCATGTATTCAACAACACTCAGGACTCAATCGTGCTCGCCCCAGCCCTATTCCAAACATCAGCTCCCTCAGCTTCACATCTCAGCACGGAAATACTACTTGCTCCAAAAAACGAGCCTTTAAAATCCATTTTCATAAGAATGCTGCTAGTTTTTCGTACTGCTTCGACGCCAAAGTAAATTGATTGGTAAAGGGTTAAAACTCGCTATCGCCATCCGACACATTTGCGTGCATTCGAGCAGGGCGTTACAAAGGGAGGCTACGAGGCGTCGGCGCTAATCGATCCACGTGTTCCAGCGAAAGCGGTGGTGGGGAGCGCGTGCTGCCCTCATGACGACACGGTCGATAGTTGCATCCAGTGTCTATTAAGATAAAAAGCTCAGAGCCACACGTTAGACATCACATGTTCGTACCATATTATCACAAAATATTACGTTAGATCTAGACAGTTTATGTACATCCTTACTTTACGCTCACAAAATTAAAGGTCAGATATAATATACGTCCATACTTAAATAAAAGCTCGCGATTAGAACTAGACCACTGATATTCGCCCCTCTAAGAAGCTCAGATCTACAGAAGAGATATACGGCAACTTCAAAGCGCAACCATGTTGGAGTTCAATTTTTTAGCAAGGCTGTTCTCTTAAGAAATGAAAGGATACATTTCACCAGAGATAATGTATGACTCATTAACTAAATAGGCAGCTAGTAGTTGATCTTTGCAACGCAATTTATTTTGATCGTGAAACGAAATAATATACTAGGCAATCGTAGAAAAAAATTGTAAACGTTCTAGGGGATTGTGCCGGGCATGATAATTACGTAGTTAGGGCCAGTCACAACGTACGTCAACGCATCACAAACTGCAGCAAAATATTGCCTCTCCTTCCCTGCCACGTATTCCTTACACATTTGAAGAGCCTCAAGTTCCCAGTAAGAAGTTATGGACAATCTTCATCACACCTATTTAACTTATTTAGCCTTATTTACACACATTGATTTACACCCTAAGAAGAATTTAGTGTCAAACAACTATTCCATAACTTTCAAATAGAATTTTTGGCTCCCATATAGCAACGTTAAACTTGGAATACCTTGTGCGTGATAATAATCCGTGACACGGAAGACGTAGAGGATGCAACTTCACGAACGAATGTCAGTCGAGGCCGTGACATGCAATGAGCCCAGGGGTCCGCCGTGCACTCGCACCAGGAACAAGATGCATCAATACTGCATCGGCCATTGCAGACAGACGCCGAGGGGTCGATACGAGGGTCAAGTATGGCTGTTGTACCATTGTGAACAGGTCAGAATGGCGCCATCACTTCTACCATAAATTGAGATTTTTCTTGGCATGGCTGCGGCTTCGGAGAAATTCGATCAGCCGCACTGCCTCTAAACACGTTGTTTGTATAATGAGATAGGCAGACTGGCTCTTCCAAACACGTGGTCCTTTTCAAATTGATGAACTGGATTCTCCAAGTACGTGGAGTGCATCATGAGATTCAAAACCTTTCTTCTTGGTTTGCGGCCAGGTGAGTAGTCAATGCACAGAGGTAAGTTTAGCTCCATTGTTTTTGTGAATGCACAAGTACAGGGTGGCCCAAAAGTAAGGTACCCTTTCGTGAAATTGTGTCCTAAACATTTGTTAACGTATCAGTGCTACCGATAAGGTACCAATGCTACCAAAAGGGGTACCTTACTTTTGGCCTACCCTCTTCAATAATAATCTTTTTTTTTTTAAGTACTAATACTCACGTGTGCTAGATTTCTATTGAACGATGCATCGAGAATTTGATCCTCAAACCAGGTGAAACTACCAAGCAAAATGAAAATGATTCGTTCACTGTAATTGTACATACTCGTATAGCGTAGATATGAATCGTTAAAGTATGAAGAACAGATTATGCAGAATAATAATATCGGAACAGGATCTGAAACTTTAGCAAATGCAGTAATTTAAATTTCAACTGCAATAGTCGCTTATTTCACATTTGACCATCTTTTGAAAAATGTAAAAATCATTAAATAAAGCAATTGCATTGTTAAATATTGGTCTTCAATACACACTACGAAGTAAATTTAAAATTCGCCTTCAATATTACACTATACTATACCATACACAGTTTTTTGGCTGTTTGGTTGTTCCATATACAGGGTGACGCAAAAGAAAAAAAAGGAAACCCAATTGACTAAGCCAACATTTATCCAGGATTTGTATCATGAATCATGAATACCAACATTTTTTTCTAAAATCTAAGTATTACTATATGAATGCTGGAATTCATGATACAAATCCTAGATAAATGTAGGCTTATAGTCAATTGAGTTTCCTTTTTTTGTGTCACCCTGTATACCAGACCTGATCAGCATTTGACAGGAGAATATTACTGTAGGCCGCGCTGGCACACGAAAGTGTCACAGACAGGATACTGACTATGGTATAGCAAATGGATATAATAGAAAGGAAATTGAATGTTCCACATTTGATGCAATACGATATGACCGTATTTTGGTTATGAATACTTGACTCCCAAGGAAACGATGAAGTAGTATGAAGTAAATACAAGTAGTATTTTGTGAGCCAATTACACGCATCACTAGGGAAATAACTTTCATTTTAAGAACAAATGTAACAAGTCTTGTCATTTTTACGGACGGCGCGACAAGTAAGCTTTAAAAAACATAGGTGGTGCACATCAAAGACAAATTTGCAAATCGGGAGAACTAAAAGTAAATTCATAAGAATACTGAAGTCGCTGTCGTGAAAATAGACTCAGTCTAACTCGCGCTGCTTTATCATTACACTGCGTTAGACTGAAATGTTTGCTTGTTTGCATGACGTGAGATATTCAGCAATAACATTGTAATTAGTATCGTGGATACAAGTCGTTATGAGAAAATCCAATTTTCACAACATATTTTGTAATATCCCTTGAGCACTCATAGAGTCCCTGAGTGAATATGACCAAATCAATCAAATTAAAGTCGATAAAAATACTAATTTGATGAATACTACATCAAGTTGTATAGTGAATTCAACTTCTCCCCTGACAATAAAATCTATCAACAGCGACCCAACGAGTCACAGGCGGTTTAGAATTTCAAATTAGTAAAATTCTAGCGCTAAAAGTGATAAAATTCCTGGGTAGAGCGACCCTCAGCAGAGTAAAAGTAATCTTCGACAACCTATTTAAGACATTTTGGCTGCCAACATTTATATGGATGTGGTATAATTGTTTGCTATACACATGCTATGAACAAATTTTTCTTTTCCGTAAAGTCGTTTTTGTCTGGACTTGGTGAGTGGCCCTGCCAACACGACACGATACGTACATTTGGAGTGGGCTGATATCGAGATTCTCAATGCTAAATATTCATGGCACATGCGAATTCATTAGTAAGAGAAATTGGCGTCACTTTGACTTCCATGAAATTCACGCTATGATGGAAAGCACGTTTCGAGAAATTAATTTATTTCTATAAAATGCCCAACCGGCACAGGTGTTCTGCTAAGTTTATTACATCCTAGCTAAAAACAGTCAAATAAAATATACTCGGCAGCCATGTAGTGCAGTTCTACGAGTAACTTAACTTGAGATAACTTTATAATAGAAGTTAATATGGAAGCCAAAGGAAACTAGATTTCTACTGAAAAAGTATTTTTCTCCGCAAGCTTCACCCATCTCGCAATGATCAAAATCACTCCTAGAAAATCTACGCCAACTCGTGGGACCCCGACGTAGACCGTTTTTTTTAACTAATGTGTCTCCTCTGTACAACTTTAGTAATGAAATAATCATGTAGCCAAAGGCCTTTTAACTTGTATTTTGTCGATCTTCTTGCAGACTACCGATGATGAGCAAAGAAAATGTTTGAAAGCTCTAGCTTCTAGTAAACTTTTTGGAAACGGTATGTTTCTTTTGGCCCTCACATTAACTTTTATTTTAAAATTGCATCTTCCTAAAATTAAGTCCATCCGTGAGACTATAATTAAGATAGCTTTACAGCACTTGGATTTTGTCAATTACAAGACAAGAAATTATCAGCTTTGCATTAACGACTCTAGAATGCGCAGGATTGTACTTTTTCCCACACAATGTATTTCCAGGTATAATTCTACAACTATCTGATGTTTACCTAATACACCTATACTTCAAAAAGTCAGATAATAAAACGAATTGTAGCACGAACGAAATTAAAATTCTTTGAAAAACATTCAATTAAGTCATTCGGCAAATACAATGCCTACACACGTGAAATCAACTTCGAAAAGAAGCAACAATGCATTATTACAATTCCAGTTCACAGAACTTCACAGCGCCTGTCGATAAAACATCACATTTTAACACGTTGACTCCGATTCTCCACACAGGTAAAATTACATGCCGACAAACATCTCTACTGTTAATTTAAAAATGAAGGATTTTGGTTTCACAAATTTGGTTACTCTAATAATTTTCTTTCTAATCAAAACTAGCTTATTCGATTGATGAACACAAATTTCAAGAAAACTCGAAAATTTGTATTTATACATGATAGTGCTTTGGTTACATGAAGTTAGGTTAGATGATCGCGAGTACCATACATGACCCACTCCGGAGTCAACGTGTTAAAATCACACACAAAAATTGCAGGGCTCGTTTTGAGCCCCTCACAAGGATGAACATCGAGAGGCAGACTCAAGTTCTCAGTCACGTCCCGTTGTGATGTGTTTTCCAACAGGAGGTGCAGCAACAAGTTCACATAAACACTCAGGTACTGAAGCAGTCGATACCAAACTCAAATGTTCCAACTCGAAACACACGACCTGCACACGGCCAGCACGACACACCTAATACATCAGCTCAGAAGCACCACGGCCCGATGTCAAAAATGTTTTCTTGTAACGTTCGGGCACCCAGGCCCCACTGGTGTGCCGGTTTTAGGAACGCTGGTTTTAATCTCCGAACCAGGGATCGCCTGAATGAGAAACAAGTGCACTACCACTGCACTACAGAGTCCATTGACGGGGATCCCTGGTCACGCAGTAGGCAGCCAGGAAATATCCCAGGTCTCAGGTGTCTACAGCCCTCGAAGAAATGCTTTCAGCACACCTTCTCATCTCACAGAGGAGCGTATATTCCACTAACAGAAGTAGCAGCGTCGCTTCCCCTGAACATTCTCGCGGCAACGAAAATGTGGTGGAAATGGTGAAATGTTATTTACTTCGCAAAGTTCATAGAGAATGAAAAATGCAATGTCAATGTAATTGGAAATCTGCTAGCAATGGGGAAATTTTCCTTTCTTCGCATGGTTCATAGTATATTGGAAATGAGAAGTCATGAAACTTCGTTGTCACAAAATGTGTTATGAACATGGGATAATAAACATTATTTCGGGGTGTTGATGGCCTTAAAAAGAAATGTTGTGGCCCGTAAAATGTTTATTTTCAATTTAGAATTTCGCAGAAATTCATGGGCAAATCCCTTACCTCCAAATAACAACAGGATACGACCCACTCATAGCTTCCAATAACCACGCTTGCTCGAGACTGTAAAATGATTTCTTCAGCAATAACACATTGTTACGATTAACTCGTACACCAAACACCACATCAAAATACGGACGCAGTGTTTGAGATACCAACACTCCATTAATACCCTATTGAAGATAAAAGTCGGATGGCTCATGAGACACCAACAAGACGGACCACTCCAATTTTCGTACCGTGACCTCACATCGTCTTCCTCCACAATTGAGCTCTCAGTCACGTGCTCAATTGGCAAGAAGACGCACGTGCAACAGCAGAAAAATGTGAGCTCCACATGAACGTAGTAAAGAAAACGGATAAATAAATCAACATTGATATGGAGATTCGGAGTTCCGTGAACTAAAAAACCATGAATAAAGAGAATTAAAAAAAAAAACAAGGAATAAGAATTGCAAACATTAGGGCATAACTTGTGAAGAATGAAATTAGTTTTGATAATTACTCTGTTCGAAAATGTCTTACAGAAAGTGGAAAAATATGAAAAGATCTGCAGTAATGTATCTCACTGAAAATTAGTTGCATCCAGTTTAAACAGTCTGAAAATTCGACAAACCCAAACGTACGAAGAGTTCATGCACCTGCCTTAGACTACAATGCACACACACACAAACATACGGAAACGAAACGCAACTAACAAAATAAAATATGTTCGACAAACCCTCCAAACGTCGGATTCTGCGGAAATGCGCCAAAAAAATGTCCCCAAGAATAATGTTTCCACCGGAAAAACACACAATGAGTCGGAAGACTGGATTCGAGCGCAAATTTCCGACTAGTGGATTCACACGTAAAATTTTGCGATCAAAAAGTAGGGAAAATTTGACGCACAGGATCGACTCGCAGTACCTCGAACGAAGGACCCATGCATAGAATGGTAGCAGTGGGTGACGCTTATAGCTAAATATTCATGGTCAATGCTTAAAGAATACTTTACTCGGTTTTTGATCGGTGATGTCAAATATCCAAGTCAAGATACAAGCTTAACAAGTTTAAACATCAGGTTCAAGATATATAAAAATTTAAAGCTTAGAAGTAAGGATAACAACAAGAACATGGTTCGCTCATCAAGGCAGGGACGACAACACCGACCTAGTCAAAAAGTGCCCTGGCGGCCGACTGCGTCTGGTGAAAACAAAGGAAACGGTTGGAGCTACTCGCGGCGATCTCGGTCCTGAATAAGATTGAACATGAAACACTCAAAATACACAACGCTTGTAGGCCATGAAAAATGCATTCATACTAACGAACTGCTTCCAAACGATGAACACGAACTTCAGTTTTATTAGCTTAATGAGGATGTAACAGAGAAACTACCATTCATTAATAAATAGAACAAACTGAGAAGTAAACTTCATGTTGACACTGCTTCAATATGACTCAAAAAACGAACATATTTTTGTAACTAAAACTTGCTGTATACATGATTCTAGAAACTTTTCCAGGAAAACTACAGAGTCTCGTATTCTCTCTACTCCGAAAACAGAAAAGATTAACATTCCGGGCCGACATAAAATCACAGCGCTGCGCGCAGCGAAAACTAAAATAGAAATTCCACCAGCTGATGCACAAAGAAACGAGCGTTTCGGCCACCAGAAGATGAACGCCTTCGTGTATCGGGAGAAGAAGCAGTCGAGTTAAGCACAAGCTGGAACGGCAGCCCCGAAAACGCCGGTGGGCGAAAGGCATAGGCCTAAAAGCATGGGCCCGCGAGATACCGCAGACGCCTGTATCGGATGAAAATCAGATAAAAGTACGGATACATGGCAGGATATGGATCGACACAAAACGAGGCGGGTACTCTAAAAACATGTCGAGTGTAACAACGGAATGGTGCTTAGTCTCGAATGGTGTACTCCACGGAATGTGAAATTTTGAGCATTCCACCGAAGGTCAAGTAGGATAGATTAAAATGATTACTGGTAAGTAAGAAACTCCCTATCCACATGAAATGTCATCTAGAAAAAGCGAAGACTAAATGACCATTTGGTACGGACAGTTGAGAACGTGGAAATCCATGCACAAATTGTATTCCCCCGTAGGATCCCCTGTTAACACAAACACTAAGTTAACAATGAAGCAGGAAAAATAAAGAAGAGATTGCGAAGAGAGTGTGAAAATTGCAGAAGCGAAGACACGAAAGATAAAAGTCCCGAAGGCCTGTCAATAGCTGAGGTAGCCTATCAGTGCCTCTATGGGAACCCAGACCTCATAGCATACGATAAAGAAACCCTATCGCCCATTCTACGCACCCTGAAGCAAAGTTAAGTAGGAAATCGAATTCAACTAGACGATATCAGGTGACATCTACGACAATTTACCTCCTCAAATTACGCTTTGAAACAAAAAAGTGAAAACGTCCGTTTGGAGGAAAACCTAGCCAAGTCCATCATTGATGCACGGAAGTGAAAATGAAACTGACACGCATCAGGAACTTTCTGAACTAAGGCGCAAGCCATTTCTTTCCCTTCAAATCTCAATAGCGACTTCACAAGTAAGCCTCACGAGTGTCTCGAAACTTCAGTTTGCAAGCAACTTGAAAAAAATGCAACCTATTTATATAAAGAATATCAAGATTTACCCCTGGAATGGCAACCCTAAATCTAAGGTTGCGTGACTCTTGGTCCAAGTCTATAGGAAAAAATAGAAACGGAACCCAATAGGCACAAGGTGTCCGAAGTTACCATTCCAGGGTTGCAGCTGTGTCCTAAATTCATCGCAAAATCTTACCCACGAAGCTGATGAGAGAGTGCTTCAATAAAACCAAATGTTACTTTAAGAAGGAAATATTGCAAAAAGGTACTTGTGCGTGCATGTAAGTTATACATGTACAGGGAAAAAATAAAATATATTACCCATTCACAAAATTGTACCCACAATAGACGACTTGAAATCTTTGGAAGAAGTTCGGGCCCCAGGCCACACTGGTGTGCCGGTTTTAGGAACGCTGGTTTTGATCTCCGAACCAGGGATCTCCTGAATGAGAAACAAGTGCACTACCACTGCACTACAGAGCCCATCGACCAGGATCCCTGGTCACGCAGTAGGCAGCCAGGAAACATCTCAGGTCTCAGGTGTCTACAGCCCTCGAAGAAATGCTTTCAGCACACCTTCTCCCCTCTCAGAGAAGCCTATATTCCACTAACCCAAGTAGCAGCGTCGCTTCCTCTGAACGTTCTGACATCCAACCTTCTTTAGCACATCCCTCGCTCGATCCAGTGTTGCAAGATACACAGCAGCTTCGAGAGGCGCGAAGTTATTCATGAAGTGAAATGTTGCGAGATACACAGCACACCTTGGGGGTGCTATGTTGTGGCGAGGAGCAATGTTACATGATGTTCAGTACTCATTTGAGATATAATGCAAGAGAAACAGAATTCCTACTGAAGATACAACGTTGTGAGACACGCAGCACACCTGGGAAGTGTAATTGTTACAGAAATGCAGAACTAAATAAACAATACGAATGTGCTACGCTACCACACTCCCGCGCCGGTATCCACAATACGACACGGTGTGGCGACTAAGCCACTCCGCGTAGATTAGAACATGGCCACTTTCCTAAATTGCTTGCGCGAATTGCATCCGTACTCGCAATAACAGAATAATTTCAAGCGTTCAGGGGCCTCATAAAACTCATCTGCCTAACTAACCCACGAGTCCGAGACCAACTTTGGGAACCTGGAGTTGTTGAACACACCTGCACCATATTAAACAAGGACGTGAAACCTGTGAAAAAACATTTCAATTACTTTCAAGTATTTCTATTTATTATCAAATAACTGATCTAATATAGAACATTTACGTTTTAGATCCATGACTTTTCTATATTTCAGTCATTTATTTTTTGTAATGAATATGTACCGCTTCTGTAAACCTCTTTTAATTAAAGCTCGAATTCAGCTACTCATATCAACATACTGAAATGCCTAGATCCTTGACCTTAGCTCTAACGAGACAACGTCAGCGGCGGCACAACAACGTTTACAAAAAAGGCCCTATTACCATCATCATTACGACGCTCGAGAGCATATAGACTAATGTCCTATTGGCCTCTCACTCTATATGCATTAACTGGATACCTCGGTACTAACTCGGACAGCGTAAGGAAGACAGAGGGCCGAGCTAGGGCGTGTCTGAAAGCAGTCGAGGTCAACTTCTCTCATCCGCTAATGTGAAACGCCGAGCTCGTCAGCATGCCCGGCCATACAATATGGAGAGATGGTCAGTCGGACCCTCAATAGTATACACGCGGAGGCTAGACTGGCCCACTCCCGTATTTAGGATACGAGTACAGGTCATTCAGCAGTCTGGTTTGACCGTCCGCTGAGGCATTTTCCCCGCATTTTGATCGTTCAGAACGGAAGTCTGGCAAGTCACTACCGTATTTAGTCTTCGTAGTATTTTTCCAATTCGGTAGTAGTTATAGAGCACGGTGGTAGAATCTAAGTGCGGTACACGTAAAAAAGTAGCTTCATGTAAAGAAGGTTTACTGTAAAAATTTATCCGCATACAAACAGCAATATTTGAGAAATTTCTAAATGAAAACAACTCGAAAACAAGCAACGCAAAAATAGTAAACCCACAGCACTTATATGAATGAATTGAACGAATATTTAAAATAAGATAAGCTTCATGATAAATGCAACGAGATAAGAAGTCTACAGGGCGATGTTTTCAACTGTGTACGTATAACATTGACAGAAGAGCCTATCTTTAAAATAATCACGTTGAACCGAAATAAATATTATCGAAGATATACAATACTCTACATCTACATTTGCCTACATCACTGTTAGCAACGCAGTAGTACAGCATATGGTCGCAAAACGACGATAGAGAGTAAATCCACACTAAGCCAAAGTAAGATGCAGAAGTGAGAATAACAAAAACTGTAAAACTGTGACAATTATAAAAAATCTGAGTATTTGCACGAGTGATTTCGCCTAGTTTGCACCAGCGGGACTTATGACGCGCGATTTGGCAACCGTCATTACTGCCTGCCTTTTCTGGGTTGCGGTAGTTACCGGCATCGGTCATTCCAGCGATATCGGTAAAGCTATTGTAAATTAAATTGCCGTGGGTGCATCCACAAATTTGAGGAGTAGCACGACCAGCTAAACAAAACCCTTCCGTCAGAGATTCTCTTTTTCTCTCCGCCGCCGTATAAAAATTAGCTCCAATGAATAGCAGATGGAGTGAAGACGCTAAACAAAGTATTTTTGTTCTCTCCCCACATGAGCAGTAGACAGGATACACGTGAGGGAGTGCAGGATTGTTTATAAGAAGGAGAGCTCACTCCGTGCATCTTATATTCGAGAACATCCGTTGTGCGCCGCGCTACAACTCTTCCCTTTTACGCCTAATAGTGAGGGAAACCTAAAAAACTAAATGTGTTAAAGGAAGGCTGCGAACGGCTGCTGCTATCGTCAGTTTCACTATAAAAAATTATGCATAGCTCACGATGAAATTTAACATTTATTAGCGTCAGCAACTCGTCACGCAAAAAATTTTTCGCAATAGTTTAGGCCATTGGCAAATACAAATGTGTTGATTCGGATTCTTTTAAAAATCGACTGATTCCGATTATATTAAATTCTGATTTCGATTTATTTAGTTATAATCGCGGCTTAAAGTTCCCCATCCACCTGAAATGTGATCCGAAGTAGCTAAAAATGGATTCATGTGGCGTGTTCCCATACAGGATCCCCTGCGTATAGAAACAGTAAGTCAAGAATGAAGAGGGAAAAAAGACAGAAGAAATAACGAAGAAGTGAAAATTGAAAAAAGGTGGGCACGAAAGACAGAGGTCGCAAAGGCCTGAGGTAACCTCCCCCCTCCCCCCTGGGGACGCCAGTCCCCCCCTAGCGTAGAATAGGCAAACCCAACTACCAGAATTTTCAATTAAATGAAAAAATAAACTCGTAGAGACGACGCACCAAACTCAGGCATGAACTGTTGTCATGTGTTTCAGTACGAAATCAAGTTCCAACAAATAATGCATCGGATTCCAGGAATTCCACAAATACTCTTTGATGAAAAATGCCGAGTATGAATAACCTCAAATCATGAAAGTTTCTAGTCTCTTGTCTGAGTCAATTAAAAAAAGAATCCTCGGCAGCCACAGATATCAACAAAAACCTAACCTGCAAGAGTTCACGGGATGAATTGATCAAACGGAACACCCTTTTATTACGACATTTCAAACGGAACATGAAAGCGACATTTCACGGATGACAGGTTCACGCAACCAAAATAAAGCGAGGTTATCAACACTCCCAATACCAACGAAGCTTTGCGATGGCAAGACCATTGCGCAAGCGTGCAAGAAATGCTGCTGATAACATCGATCGAGTTAATTAAAACAAAAAACGAAGTCGCCATGACAACAGGTCCGACAAATTTATCCAGAAAAACTAGCGCTGCAAGTTCTGGTTTGGTCAGAGACGGGACGAGAATTGATTTTTTTTTTTTGAGCTTGAGATAAACTCTTTGTAAATTTTGAAATGAACGGTACTCGACGTATAGAATTGCATTCATTCGATGAAAATGAAGGAAATTCGTAACCTATTGATGGATAAATTGAATGCCATGATATGTAGACCTGTCAAGATAACATGAAAACAAGATAACTTGAGAACAAAGATGGGACCTTAAACAGAGATATCACTTTGCATCAAACTCGATATTATATGTCAATTAATCTCCATGATGAGATCATGGGGTTAATTCATTAGAAGAATAGATAGAAAATTTAATTTTTATTAAGGAGCCTCAGTAAGCCCTCTTCCACACACTATACCAGATAATAGTAAACTAGCTACTTCTTTGTCTAACTTAGACACTTATCAGGCTTACTGAAAGAGAATTCAGTTACCACTAAGGACGGCCGGCTTGTGGTAGTCCAATTTAGATTAGCTTTGGTTTCCTTCGATTCAAATCATGAAGCGGCATTTCAAAATTTCCTATTCTTAGTCACCCAATACAAACACAAAGATTCGAACGGATCCACTTTTCTTGGAAGGAAATCATCTTTCATTGAAAAAAAATTTGCCTTTTTTGATGAAAATATGACAATATCTTGAGCTTGCTGCAGCAGCACACAAAGCAGAGGCTACGAGGTGAACATTGATCTTGAAATGATATTCATACACAGTCCGTCCTGAAAGTCCAACTATCATAAAAGAAAAGTTTATCTTATGAAGCCTATGAATGTGAAGTTTTCAGTGTTTCCAATTCTATTTTCAGCACAGAAACGCGTCAAAACCTGTTAGCACCTTCGAGATAATACCACTTTAAAGTGACGTGAATTGGGAACAAATTTATCCAAAACAAGTACGCTGTAAGTGCAAGTACTTCACTAGCCTTAACTCGGCGTTAACAGAACTTCAATGCCCATAGATTGTTTAATTAAATGGACACAAGTTTCGCAAGTGTACGTAAACACATTAGTCAAAAAAGAAAAAAGTTAAGTTTTCGCAAATTTGTATTCCATATCCGTGGTCGCATTCACATTTCTTGAGCAATAGGAATAACTTTTTGCCTGCTACGGTGCAAGTAACAGTAACTTTACGTAATGAAATGCTCATTGTCTCATCCTCGTCACCACACGTGCACCACGCTAGGAAGTATCCCGCGCGTCTGAACAACTTGATGAACAACCGATGTGAACAACTTGAAGTTCACATCAGTTCACATGAAGTTCACATCAAGGATGTGGAGCCGGAGGAGGCATGAGCGTTGAAGTTCTGGCCCTCTGCTCGGCTCCAGGTTTGAATTTCACTATCATGAATTACAATTCAAGGTGTTTGAAAAGCCAACAGTTTCAGTATTCCATAACATTCGCGAGCAATGTGACGACCATCACGTGCAAAAACTCGGTCTTACACCTTCATGCCTAAGCCAAAAATTCATTCTTCGGGCGGTGGGTCATCAACACTGATCTTAACTCAAACAAATAAAAAAACAGAGCTAAAGTTAAGACCTTGAGCCCCAACAAATTCACGACCCCAGAGCCGAACCCACGAAACTTTTGACCGGTTCACATCCGTGTTTCAACTGCTCCAACCAAGCGTTTTCAACTCCAAAAAAAAACAGAGCTAAAGTCAAGATCTTGAGACCCAACAAATTCATGACCCCGGAACCGAACCCACGAAACTTTTGACCGGTTCACATCCGTGTTTCAACTGCCCCAACCAAGTCAGCCCGCACCATTTGCCGCCAGAGGGAAGAAGCTCATCACACTCAAAGTTGAGGAAGACGCGTCTCACACGAGGACAATAAGCACAAGACGTCTGGGCAAGACGAGCCTATTCAGCGGAGGCGGCAGGGGGTCGTGTTGCGTAGCCACAGGGTATACGGTCGTCAAGGAGGCCGCTATCGGCCGTATTACTTACTCTCTAGTGATGGTGTGGCGTCTACACGGTGCCATAGCCGTGAGAGAGTCCTGCCTTTAAAAAATAAGTGCGCGAATGTGGGTGAGAAGATATCAAGTCACCTGTGTGAAAGAGACGACTTCATACTTTATAAATCTAAAGATCTTACGGCGGAATAGAGATGGCGTCATATGATTCTCAATGGACACGAGTTCTGAACAACTCTGAACATCATAAAGAGAATTACCTCAAGCAACTTTTCCACGTCGTCCTCTCGTAACGAAGGAAGTCAAATTTACGTAGAAATTTAATTTTTCAAACGAACAACGCTCATTGACGGATATCAGATGCATTGGAAATACTGCTCGTTTAAACACACATTTCCATTGGCCAAAATGACCAGTACGAAAGTGCGGAACAGTAGCACGGGGGACATTCACGTTGACGGACAATTTCTCTCTCCAATTAGTCGATTATTGAGTGCCTTAGCTGCGAATGTAAAATGCAACTTTTCACAGACCATCTCGAGTAAGTGGGGAAAAAACGAGAAAAGATTAAAGCGAAAGCTCCCTTACGTAATACGCATTCTCACTATTTCAGACCTCAGTAAGTTTGCCATGGGTGACAAGTTGCGGTATTGAACTCTGGCGCTCAAGCCGAGCCGAGATTCAAACGAAGGGTATTTAGTATTCTCCTCTCATGCATATCCAGGACTGCAACTGAATGGGAGCAGCGACGGAAGCGGTTTATCAAGTTTCTGAAGTAGGTGGCCACTTTGAAATGAGACGAATATCTGTCAGCCGTGCAGTGGCAGGGCCTGGAATTAGGTGTATTTCTTATTCATTTTGACACATGGCTGTGAAGTCGGAACTCACAGACGAACATACAATTCCAGAATCCGAGACAACAGCCATCTGTGATTCTGCAGTCATGGACTGAACTGCGGAACATGGCCTGTGAGCCCGTGTATCCGTCGGTGAAGCTGTCCATTTATACGAGTTACCAGGCTCTCTCCAGTTGCGCTGTCCTGTAGCTTAAATGGCCAACATAACACAGATTGAGAACATCCTCTTTTCCATGTGATAAGTCTGCTGTTATCCCAAAGGCAACAGTTCAACGATCAAAATCGCTCCGCCCCATGTACCCATGGAAATGGCCATTTAAATTTTGGATGACCATTAAATTTTGGGCGCAACAGCGGCTTCACTTCAACTTAACGATGAAAATTAATGATTTTACTCAAGTGGTGCAAAGTGAAAAAATTGGATTCTAGTTTTAAAAAGTTCATCAATCTACCAGTAATAAAACTATCACTGAATAAAAGAGTTCACAGAAAAATAAGTTATGGGAATAAGAATAGAAAAGTATGTTTCAATTTGAAGATGAACCTCCCGAATTATAAGTTTATTATAATCAATGATTTAAAAGAACATGAAACTAAACGATATTCTACGAACGGCGCTTGCTTTCGTTTGTGTAGGAAATGATGTACTTCGTTTTAACTAAGAATTCTCTCTTATTTATTCGTTTAAAGCGAGATCAGCGTCCGATCATGGGATACAATCATAAAAAGCCACACAAAGAATAGGCAAATGGATAAGTATGCACACGCTTATATAAAGAAGTGTTCAAAAAAATACGCTCACAGTTCGTAATTCGATAACTTTGAAACAAACATAACTTTCGCTTACTAATATCATGAGGAAGTGTCGAGTAATTATTAAATCAGCCGTTGGTAGGTGGCGCTCACTGGTAATTGGCGTGTGTGGGCGCCAGTCTTTAAAATCTAAATTATTGAATTACGAACAGTGAAGCACTTGATTGTTTTAAAAGCCTTCTGTAGATGCATTACTATTTCTACTCTAATCACCTAGTTTCTGGGCCTACCTAGTCACAACTCTAGCCACTAACACCCCCCACTACTAGTCTTTTCAAAACCCCAACGCCCAGCGGTATACTGTTAAATTCATTTTTACTTTATTAGTCACTTCAAAGCTCCCTAGCCACATGGCGTGCGATCTCAAGACAGCAAAAAGAATGAACTTTGAAATATGGACTTTACAAAACGACGCCCTGCAACAAGAAAAATATTTAGTGTGTGACCGATGAGATTCGACGAAAAATGTTCTCCAGAAAGAGTACCGCCATGAATATAGAATGGTTATACATTATTTCATTTTTTTCATACGATACATTATCCAGATTACCTTCCAAAGCAGTGCAGTCGTTCCTAACATTGAGCTCTAGAACGGTTCCAGCGAATAACCGCACTAGCTTATCTGATTCCGACGGAACGCTCTATCTACTTCCCATGACACGAATATCTTTCATGCTTTATCGCTCTATGCGGGGAACAACTAAATAGCGATTGTCAGCTGAATCCGATCTAGCGCTCTATGTGAAGGGGGAGGGGGGGGGGAGGATCGTGTTTTGTTTGTACTAAACCTAGCGAAACTAAAACTAAATCACCCCTTCTTACTGAAGCATCACATACGAACATCAGGCGGTTTAGCCTACGTAACAAGTCTCCAGTGCCTATAATCACGTACGTATTTGAGGCAAGTCTAACAGGTGCAGTCGGTACTGCTTCTTGTTTTTCCTGCTACTTAGGTAAGCAAAAACTCTCCCGTCGAGAAATTATCCTAGCAAAAATGAGAGGTTAAAAAAGTGAGCTTTAAAACCTCGTTGTGCCTACTCGAAGATTATTTAGATATTGTTTAATTGTGAAGTTAACATGATCACTTCACCGTACAAGCGTAATTTATTCCATAACACACTTGAATATTTATTTCATAGAAGAATTTGAAAGATGAAGAATGCAAAATACAAAATTTCTTTATCAATTTTCATTGTTAGCTTGTGAACAGTTTTCCTTACTGTTGTCTGTAATAGAAAACATTAATTTTGGGTTAATATACACTTGTATCTACATGTTAAACTCTGAATTTTTGTTAATACACCCAATATACAAAGAATTCGAGTCTACGTACAACAACGAGGCGCCTACACAAATAAGATGCAAGGTCTGACGGACACATTCCTATACTTTAAAATATAAACAAAATACAGCTGCATAAAAAGAAGTTGATCTTGGACAATAAATCTTGGACATACCATATTCAGGTAACTGCAGCTCCATGCTTGCGTACTAAATAATTAACGGCATTCATTCTTGGTGGCCCACTCCCGTACCGACGTGTCTCAGAGAGATGATATTATCCCTTTGGTAAATACTCTACCCAGGCAAAAAGTTGGACGCACCATGGAGCAATTTGGATGTCACGAATAGAATCAAGCTTGATAGTTTGTTGGCCCCCTTATATATTGATTACAGCTTTCATTATATTATGCATGGATTGTACAAGATGTTGCACACAATGTAGACGAATATTTGTCAGATATACAAGAAAACCTTGAGAAAGATCTTTCAACGAAGAAAGAACAGGTGTTTAGGTTCACAACTCCCTCTCTAGTTAGTCCCACTAATTTTCCATAAGGTACAAATCCGGAGACTGTGGAGGCCATTCCGTACGGGAAAATGGTCCCTCGCGACCCCTGAAGCACTACATGAGACCGGTGGATGCGACCATTGTCGTCTTGAAAAATACTGAAACCACCAGGAAAATAAAAATCTATGGACGTGTATACTTGGTCATCGAGGATGTTCAAATAATTCTGAGATTTCATTTTGTTGCTGCAATAAGTTGGCAAACCTAATCCTGACCATGTGGAGCACCCTCAGATCATTACACTGCCCCGAATCGTACTGTCTGCGCGATGCACGAAGGATCCAAAGCCGTATGAGCTTCCCGTATCACTCTTAAGTCTGCATCTTTCTGGAACAACGTAAACCTTGATTCATCCAACCATAGGACTCGTCTTCATTGCTCCAAAGCGCAGTCTTTGTGGTCTTTTGCAAATTGGAGCAGTTTCCTTTGATTGGTTTTACTGATCAATGGTTTCTAGTGGCAGCGGAACTCCTTTAACCCATTTTTTCAGTTCATTTTGCGGCCGGTTTGCTTGCACTAATCGCTTCAAAAAAAACGCCTGTGGCGAGTGTTCATAATTTTAGCTCTGCCACTACAACTTCTGAATGACTGCACTTCATCTTTTGCTACGGTGCAACTGTTCTTTGCGCCGCAGGAAGTCCTACGGCCCTTTTGTGAGACAGTTCTCTGGCGGACTTGCCAGCCCGGTGCAAATCATTAACATGTCTTCTGTCAAAGACAGAGGTTTGTTCTGTATTATTCATGCTTGTTGTAGAGGAAGCAGATGCAATACTGACTGCCACCGACACTGAACGCAATTATTATTATCAAATTCTTTTCCTTTTAAATTATTATGAGGATCCTGTAAAGAATTGAATAAATTACATCTACATCTTACCAGAGGGCGACAACCTTTTTGGCCGCGCAGCGTAGTTCAAATATAGCACGAATATCACGATTAATATAATTAAATAATTGTTAATATGATATATAAGATGGTTATTA
The DNA here is from genome assembly GCA_014899125.1 of Orchestia grillus. Taxonomy (NCBI): domain Eukaryota; kingdom Metazoa; phylum Arthropoda; class Malacostraca; order Amphipoda; family Talitridae; genus Orchestia; species Orchestia grillus. Next base: position 72,591 of record VOMN01120857.1, read on the forward strand.
TGGTTAATAATATATGGTGAATAATAATAATGGTGAATAATAATATGGTTAACAGTAAAATGGGTAAAAAAATAGATAATATGGTTAAGAATCATACATTTGATGCATGGATATTAAATTAAATAATAGCTGAACAACCCAGACGGGTACAACAGCAATGCTTAAACATCGAAAACCAAAACAATAATCACAATATTCTTAAGAGACGAATTTCACGATCTCGCTCAACTCTTATCAGTTGCGTAGAGCTCCGTGGTGTAGTGGTTAGCATGATGGCCTCACAGCCAAGGCGAAGGGTTCGAGCCTCGGCTCAGGCAAGGCTTTTCACGTGACCACGGAGTACTTCCCATGGAAAAGGAAGCTTAAGCCTTACATCCCTCACCACACCAGTAGTTGGAAGGCATTGAAAATCCAACGCTAAAACGTGTTGGATTTAATAAAGGTAATAGAGGTGAAACAGATGCTGCGCCACCAAGAAGCAACAATACAGTTATCTGTTGTGTAACTGATGCTGCGCCACCAAGAAGCAACAATACCGTTATCTGTTGTGTAACTGATGCTGCGCCACCAAGAAGCAACAATAAATGATGTCGCATGTTGTTGCCACACAAGATTTCCTCTGTGAGAGGTCCAGCACAAGCCAGGGTCTCTTTAAGGGAAGTGGAGGGGCGTCTTCACGGCAGCACGTCATCCGAATAAGAAAGGAAGACTTTTCTCATCAAGGCAAGCAGTCGAGTCGACCAGGGTTGCGAATTTGGGGCCCTCCTCGAGCATCTCAGTCATTTTGAGAAGTCTGGAGTTCGCATCATTGTGGCGCTTGTAACTCCACAAGATTCAGTCGCTATTTGAGGAGGGGAAGTTAGAGTTTGGAAGCGAGCAGGAGAGATTTTCATGCTTCAAAGTTTCGAAGCGAACTGTGGCATGAGAACTAATCTCCCAGCACAGTTTATCATTAAAAAATAAGAACTTGTCGAGGAGAAATCTAGCAGGTTCTGTGCAAGATATCAGCATTCAAAAAATGTAGATAATTAGGTATACTTATAAGCACAAATAAACGGCTATGTGTAGAAAACTTTCCTAAGATATCTAATAGCTCTTTCTGAGGAAGTCATTTATCACGTTAAGCTACGTATGAAATCAAAATTTATTTTTTAATTCAAGGTACAAACTTTTTCCAAACAACACAATTATTTAATTTCAAGTTAACATTTTTACCAAGTCTTGACAGAGCTACTCCAGACAACAAACTACTCATTTGATTAAGAACCTATTCATTGGAATAAGAACCAAGGCGCATCCTTGATGTTACCCGAGTCTGGTATGACAAAAATTCGGTCTTAGCACGATACATTCGTGAAGGAAGACTACAGGAACCTTTTTTTTCTGCGATAACCCACACTACCATGACAAAAGAGCATCCGCTTCACTACGAAAAAGAAAAGGTTCCGGATTTTTTTGTCCATCTTACACAACACATACAATGGGTGCAATAAATACCTGATACATGGTCATAAGTTTCGCCCAAATCACTCAATCTTTGTCTCTTCAGATCATAGTACAGCGTCCCAAAAGCTTGCAGGCTTCTTTGAATGTACCTTGGCAAAATTTAGACGATTTCCGACACGAATTGGTTTCAACAAAGGTGTTTTTCTTGACGTGCGAGAACGGAATCCCTCGTTCCTAATAGCTGCTCGAATTGGGTTTTAGCAAAACTTGCTCCAGGCGCTTCCAAATCATTTTGAAGTACATCTCGAATCACTCGAGGATTCTTCTTATTTTATGGACTACCGGTTTAACCAGCCGCACGATGCAAAATTTTTGATGGACGCTGTGAACTTGGTAGGTTAGCAGTGGCCTGACGCGACGAGTCTACGAATGTGTCACCAATAGTTAAGTTTAGTATTTATAGCACAAATAAACAATTTCTATAGCCCAAACCCCTGTTATGAAACTGAACAATTATTTCTGTGGTCCTTTTTGGGAATTGTTTAATCTTCGCCATATTAGAATTAGAATGTTGAACGATGACCTTCTCATGTAGCTCTCAGAAATTGACTGAAGCCCTGTTGTACGTGGACGAAGTAGATTATTTTTGTTATAAAGTTCTACAGCATTCCTGTCACGTAAACCACTCTGAAATGTTCGAGGACTCTTAAATTATTATTGCTCATAAAACTACTTTAGTGGGCGTACTGGAAACATTTTTAAGGTGATAATCTAAGAGTTCAGCTGATATTGCAACAATCCTTTCCTATACTAGTATTTTTATGCCAATTTAGTATTCAACGCACAATAAATACATAAGATGTTCAATTTTCGATTATTTTGCTGATGTGTAACTATGGGAAGTATACTATGACCATACACCGGATATTAATTGTACTCAATGTATATCCAACAACGAAATTAATACAATAGCGATTTTTCTAGTTACTAATAGTTTGACAACTTAACGCTACGTGTCTTCTTTGAGTAGCAGAAATTATAACATCCTTCAGGTACAACCCTGCAACGCACCTTGAGGGTTACGAAGGCATCCCCGACTCCTATCGAGGATTTAAATTCCCCAAACTGAAACAAGGAGTAGTCCCTCTATGGCAGTAATTCCCAGTCGTTTTCTGGAACATTTTCTCATGACGAAGAAAATTAAGATTTTGATTGATCGAATAATGAAGCGACTTGCGTTAAAATCCAGTATCATAGTGGGAAAGCTGATAGAAGTGGAGGAAGAATACAAATTCTATTGTAAAGTGCACGCAAAATAAATTTCGCAAATAATACACAGCGAGTGACTTGACCCCCGCCGAACCCCTGAGACTGGCTCACCGAACCCCTGAGACTGGCTCACCGAACCCCTGAGACTGGCTCACCGAACCCCTGAGACTGGCTCACCTAACCCGAGACTGGCTCACCTAACCCCTGAGACTGGCTCACCGAACCCCTGAGACTGGCTCACCGAACCCGAGACTGGCTCACCGAACCCCTGAGACTGGCTCACCGAACCCATGAGACTGGCTCACCGAACCCCTGTCATTCCACCGAACCCAGGGGGGAAGCATCGCTCTACAGTAACAGGCCGGAGGTCAGCACGCCGGGGAATCAATTTAACACTTTGTCTGCGATTTTCCATGCACGTAAAATTTCATGTCGACAAATATCTCCATTGTGAATTTAAAAATTAAGGATTTTGTTCCACAAATTTGGTTATCCTATCAATTTTCTTTCTAACCAGAACTAGCTTATTCGATTGATGAACGTAAATTTGACGAAAACTTGAAAATTTGTATTCATACATGATAGTTCTTTGGTTACATTAAGTTTAGTTAGATGATTGCATGTGCACCAAACATAACCGTCTTCGGAGGGAAAGTGTTAAATTAAAAGCAGCCATGGTACTTAAAAGCAGCCGAATGTACTAGGTACTAAGTATAAAACTCCAGCACTCCCAAATGGTTGTCTGTGTTGCGTGGCAAGGAGTGTAGGGAGAAACAGAAGACTAAATGGGAACTTATCCCGTAGAACAATTTTTCCCCAATAAATGACTTCCTCTTTCAATTTTGTGAAATAACAAACGCCTTATTATAGGTGCCAGAACACCATTCAAAAACAAATGTAGTAAGGTTTATCGCCAAGAACTGTGCATTGTCACATACATACGGGTACCATTACACCAAGTTTGAACCTATAATCGAAGGTTATACCATAATACCATGGATTGGAAGAAGGCACTGTATGCACTTTACAATTAGTGGCACGTAAAATAGATTCCGATTTCACCTTCCAAAGACGCGTACAATGATGAATATAATTCATCACTGTTATCAATCTCCCACATCCCAAACGAGCTCAATCGTCGCGTAGACTCTTGTGCGTAAATCAGAAACCGAGAGCAAATATCAACATCTATAAATTTTACCATCCTTACAACCAATTTTGTCGACTCAATGTCCTCACCAGCCTGAAAGACCTCAAGAAAACCAAGTACAAATTCAAAAATTCCTAAACTGCAAGACTGCACTTTCATTAGACCGAAAAACTAATATATTAGTTGGCAGAAAAAGGGCATAAATGAAGGCAAGTTTCTTCAATATCAGCCAAGTTGTCCCATCAATTTTGGAACGCCCTCATAAGGAGCAGGAGCAGCTACCAGGCTGTCCAGTTCAAAGGGAAGAAAATCCTTGTTAAAAAAATTGCTGAAGGATGTTTTCGATCACTCAATGAAAAGTTGAAGGAAGTCCTGGCAGCATGAAATTCAAACATGCCTCCAGATAAATTCTTAGGATAATCTTTTCGGTGAAAATGTTGAAGAATTCTTGCATATTCTTGAACAAATTTCACTGAAAAATCGTTAAAAAGTCACGCTAAAGAATGAAATGTTGGGATAAATAGTTTAAAAATTCTAGCTTCGAGATTTTGTGAAAAATCCCAGCAAGGAACACGTGGAAAAAGCCGCGGGAAAATCTTGAAACACATTTCACTAACAAGAAACCAAGACATCCACCGACAAGTTCTGGAGAATTTGAAGCCCTCGAGCCCATCGGACAGGCGAGAAAATAAAATAGAAATAGAACCCCACAGCAGCAAGCCCACCGACGAAAATATTCGTTTTGTCAAAGAAGAACAACGTCTCATGTAGATGGTCCAAGTGAAGACGGCAACTCAATATTTACGAACTTAACACTTGTAACCTTATATAGGAAACCAAATTTTCCGACATGATTCAGTAATGAGTGACATATAACGACAATCATTTTGATATAAAAGAAAATAATAAACGTGTATCATTAATACACTGAAAAATTCCTTTTTGTTATATGGGTGAGCCCTGGTTAGAGCAGCTATAGCGCTATCGATCCGCATACTTCAATTGCAACCAGCACGGAATACTATAGCACCTAGAAGCTTCAATTGCAACCAGCACGGAATACTATAGCACCTAGAAGCTTCAATTGCAACTAGCACGGAATACTATAGCACCTAGAAGCTTTAATTGCAACTAGCACGGAATACTACAGCACCTAGAAGCTTCAATTGCAACTAGCACAGAATACTATAGCACCTAGAAGAAACAGGATGAATTAACAGTCTCACCAGGCATAGTTTCGCTTACGAGACTAACAAGATAATTTAACTTTGACACTCGTCATCAAGATACAAGGGAGTATGCAATAAAAAATAAGAATACTAATGAATTTTACGCATAACTCATTTTTCAAAAGCATGAGCGGCACATTGGGAAGAAAATGATGAACCATGAAGGCTATGCCGTGTCACTAGGATCGAGGCAGAAATGGTACGACGTACAACCAACAAAGTCAAACGTACACAAAATTTTGGCAGGCTCACGAACAAGTTCAAACTTCAGTCTTCACAGGAGTATCAACAAAATAAACTCGCCTGTACGATGTAAATTCATAATGTCGTGCAGTGTGAAAATTGAATACCTTCAATCGAACTGAGTGAAACACGACAACAACAAACCGAATCTCTCAATACGAAATTCGAATATCAATTAATAATTGAGGGCCAAGAGTCTTCGAATGAAAACATTCACGAAGAAGCACCGTTGGTGCACCTCTCCGTTCTGCGGGCCGACATCTTCCTGCCCTTTAGGAAGCAACTTCCACATTCAACATACGCTTCGCCCTCGCCAATCCTGAATGCTTTTAGCGAGCGACACAGCACCACTTTTGCGTTGGAGCAAATTTCTCTCGGTGAGTGTCATGACTTCCATCTCAGAACACTTCGCTGGGCTCGTTAACTCCGCCATAAATACATTTTATGGTCGACCGTAGAGCGTTCCGATCAATTATATCCGTAGTTGAACGAAGTCGATTTGCTACTCGTGGCTATGGCCCAAGAAACGGTAGAAAGAAGCGTTGTAAGCAAGGCGTGAACACAACTCTACCATGAATCAAAGAAATTTATGTGACATGTATACGCCCAGTGAATGATTAACAAGTACGACCAACAGATGTGTTCTGTGGGTACCGCTTAATCGGAAGAAGAATATCGTACAGCTGTAACTTCACAGCGAGGCAGATAGATACATGCTCACACGAGAAATCAACGTGCACGGTCGTATAGGTGCCGAACTAAACTGACACCGAAGCAGACATTAGGCGATACGAATAATCATATTGACACGTTCTATGCGTGTCGGGCCACAGGGGTACCAGTTAACCACTACTGCGTAGTAGTTTGCCGCCTCGCCAACACTCATTTTATTCGAGATTACAGAAGCCCTCATACTTGAACTATAAAAATCCCTAAATAACATTAACTCAGGTACTTAGAGCAAAAATGATGACAACATGACTAACTCAGAACACGAAAGAGTCGCTGAATTTAAATTCTATGGCTTTTATGGGACAACCAACGATTGTGTAAGCACTGATACTTAGCGAACGTGTCAAGTGATGCGAATTTATCGAGATATATACAGGGTGTCCTACGAAAAACGAAACCAAAAAGGAAAATAATACAATTGAAAACTATTTGTTGCAGTTTGGTTTCGTCTATATTCTTTATTGAACGCATTTCAACAAATGCTAACGCTATACTGATATTAGCTAACGCGATGCGGATGTTTATATCAGCTAACGCGATGCGGATGCTTATATCAGCTAACGCGATGCGGATGCTTATATCAGCTAACGCGATACCGATGCCAATATTAGCCAACGCGATACCGATGCCAATATTAGCCAACGCGATACCGATGTCGATTTTAGCCAACGCGATGCTGATGTCAATTTTAGCCGACGCGATACCGATGTCAATTTAGCCGACGCGATACCGATGTCAATTTAGCCGACGCGATACCGATGTCAATTTTAGCCAACGCGATACCGATGTCAATTTTAGCCGACGAGATGCCAATTTCAAAATATATGCTCTTCTTCGATGTAGGGCAGTGAGGCCATTGATAAACATATCGCTGCCTACTTCCTTGGAATATGAAAATTGAAAAATTTCCCACATTTTACAAATTTCACTCTGCTAAAACGTTGTGACAAAAACTGAAAACATATCCACAAATACAAAATACGTTGGATCGTTTTCAGAAGTTGGGCACAACGTAATATGATCAAATTCAATTCCACGATTTTTTTCCAATTAAGCTTCAGAGCGAACAAGCCTCGCACTACAGCAACGCACCTCATCACTCAGAGCGAGACAGAGCGTTTAAAAATACAGACTCGTTTTTCGTTTTCTCTAAGCAATGATCGAGCGTTAAAAAGAATCACCCCCGGTGAAAATGCAGGCAAGGTTCGTGGATTTTTCTACCAACACTTAATAGGAATTTTTCCTCTTGCCTATTGTGTAAATTAGGTCTCTTTGTTTCAAACATCTCCGGAATACCATTGGACGATCTACAGAAAGAGATATTTTGAGTACCAATCGTTCTCTTTACTTTGCAAAGCTTTTTTTATCAAATGTTCTTCATAGATTATTCGTACAATATCACTATCGAATTCATTTTGAGGACACTGAAACAGAAAAAATTGCTCCAGGTCCATCAATCGATCGCTGAAGCCATTAAGCAATCCAAACAATCGCAGGAGTGACCGTTTCATTTTTGCAAAGCAATTCAGCTTCAACAACCAATACACTATTTTTACAAGATTCATCAACTTTCAACGAAACGAACATCCATGCCAAATGGTTCCCACAAAATGACACGCGATCGAAGAGCGTTTTTTACTTCGTTGGTTAGTTGACAACGTTCAACTTTTGACTATCCTGATTACCCGATTACGTTCAACTTATCCCTGTTGATTCACTAAAACGAGTTCATTTTTTACTCCAAAGACAAAGCGATAACAGCTCTTAACATTCTTCTCACAAAAACATGCACAGTCACAAGGAGTGAGTAGCGATGGTCAAAGGGCATCGCCTTAGGCCTATTTGGGCACGAGAGAATTTGAACGCAGAAAGACCAGCGGGAGATCAAAGAATTTTTAGACACTATCGACGAGGCTGTGGAAAGCCCCCCCCCCCTCTTCAACCTCGACGCCCACTCAACGGCACCGATAAATAAATTGGTTAAGCTTTAGTCTTCACCACAGCGGATGGAAGCCTCGCGCGAAGGTGCGAATTTTGCGTGCGTGAGAAATATATTACTGTTGTTTTACGTTAGGTTTTTAATTTTGCTGGCTCATCACCACTCCACCTTGAACGATCGACCACCAAACTAAATATCACAACTACAAACTTCAACGCGCTTTCAACAATTATCTTTAAGGTCGCAGCTTTGCTGTTTGAAAATCCGATTTGTAACTGGAGGTAACTGATTTTAGAATCACCGATCTTTTCTTTCATCCTTTTTTGTCAGCCGTAAAGATCATCCTTCTACGCTCTTGACCTGTTGCTAGAGCCTCGACCTTCCATGCACAACGTAACATCCCTTGTATAGCGTACAACTGGAACATAGTTATTTAAATATACTAACAGCTTAACTTCTAATTTAAATATTCTGAGCAATTTTATAACTGCCCAGTGGACGAACTAACAATTTGCATCATTGAACAACAGGTAATTATTACCAAAATAAAAATGTGTATAACAAAAGAATGTAAATGGTACGTGCAAACGAAAAGATCTAGAGGTAACATTCAAAACATTGAATCGGTATCTCTTTTTTTTTTAAACACAGAGTTACAAGATACAACACACTGCATCGCATGCAGGCATCGCAGTAACATTTATCTTCACACTAAAAAAGCAGCACATTCGTTTCGGCAAGATGTGTTCAATGCGAGGGCGGCTGGCAGCGTTCGAACTAGATATGAACAACTCTTCGCTGTAATGGAATCCAGACAATTCAACGCTCTGCCTAAAGATTTGAGAGTGTTCGAGGGTGCCCTGGACGTCTTCAAGACAAAGCAGGATAACTTCAAACAAACCATCCTCGATAGGCCTCTCTTGCCTTACTATTTTCAAACGGCAGAGGAAAACTGGCTCATTCAACAGCTGCGAAGGCACACAAAGCGGCGGCACCCCAGTGTGGCCTCGGCGTGACGGCCGAAACTTCTCCAACTACAAGTACATCTAGGTACTAATTCATACTTGCGCTAACATGTTGACCGCCACGTGCGCCACCTGTGGTACACGCGGTCATCTAACCCACCCTAGCTAAAGCAGTAAAATACATGAATATAATTTTTTAAATTTTCAGGAAATTTCTGAACATCACTCGTACATGCTAATTTTAATTAGAAGGAAAATTGACAGGATAGCCAAATTTTCAAAAACAAAATCCTTCATTTTTAAATTCAAGACTGAGATATTTGTCGACATGTAATTTCACTTGTGTGAAGAATGGCAGTTGACGCGGCTAACAGCATGGCTTTGTTATGACAATAATAAGCCCTAACTTGATTAACAAGATACAAGAAAAGTATTCTAAGATATTAACGAAAATTTACCTTGAGTTACATTAAACTAAACAACGGATAATACTAACGGCCGCCAACTGCAATACATGTCTTCTCATACGTACGTAATTTATTACTACGTCTTTAAGTTACGCATTACTTGAAGTCATTGAAAAGTTGAGTCTCATAACCTAAATCAGCAACGCCAAAAAGAAACAAAACCATAGTTACACGTCAATACTCCGGTATGTATTATACCAATAGCATCTTGCGTGTTTACACTGATACAGCTGCGATCATATCAATAAAATGAAAAAAGAAAAGGAAAACATGTATTGTGCCGTCTCTTAATTTCTGCTCCTTCTCTCGTTCCTTTCATCACTCCGCCATCTTAATCTAGCGCACACAGTGCAGACGAACATTCGTGGGACATTTACGAACACGAGGCAGAACTGATGCAAATACTGGCCGCATTTTAAACCTGTACGAATGCGACGTATCATGAATACATGTTCAAAACTTCTAAAGCCAAAGTAAAAAATGTTCCGAAGCTTCAGCGAGCCCAGCTGCAACCCAGATATTCCAAGCACAAGTGTTGGTGCTCATGTGTTGCATGGCCTTGTATGGAAACTTCACAAAAGCACGACAGGGTCGTCAATCAAGAGAACAAAATCTTCAAAAGAAACACATTGCATGTGCATGAACACGTACAGTCGGATGTTTCAGCCGGCTTTACAGTATGTTAACGTTTTATGGAAATACAACGTGACCTGTCGAGTCCTTATTTCTTTCAAATTTTTATAACAAATTTTTTTATCTTTGACATTTATCGATCATTGTGTTTAGTCACAAGGATAGGACAGCACTACTATTTCAAAACACTTTTACTTACAATATTTTTTGTACACTTCTCATTTCACAAAAGCTTTAACATTTTCTTTCCGTTTTGCTCCGCTTAGCGCAACATATGACTGACCGCGCTGAAACACAGGTTTCTCCAAATGAACAAACACTTTTATCCGAAGTCTGCCCCAGGGATTTGTGAAAGCTCGTCGCACAAGCAAACTGTACGGGAAACTGAGCTCTTTGAAAGGGAGTATCTCCTTACACAAAATCTCCTTAATCCCAGGCATGAGCACTACCCCTCCTCGGAATTCAGATGCGATAATTTTGGCAATAATCAAGTTATCATAGAGGTCTTCAACCAGCCTGGCGTCATCACGTGATCGCAAAGGGTCCATATGTCTCTTACACATTACTGAGGATTCTTTCTTCAGTTGCATCTTATGGGGTGGTAAGCCTGATAATTCAAGTGAGTCAAGAAATTCTGCAAGAAGTGTGTGGCATTTGTACCCGAACACACGGAATTAAGTTATGCTCATTCTTTTGCTTCGTCAGGAAAGTTCTTTATACATATACTGTTGATCATTAATAATTCAACACTTTCCCCGCCTTACGTTGCTCCATAGTTAGGCAATTCCAGAGTTAGGTTTCAATTCGACAACACCCTCCGTTTTGAAGTTGGATGTGCTTCCTTTTTGTTTGCTTTTTCTCTTTGCTCAGATAAACGGTTTCAATCATTTTAATTATTAAAATATGAGGGTTTTCTTTGAGCGCAATCGAAATACGAGTGTTGACTTGAAAGTAAACCATTATGCAGCAAGGGAATGAATAAATTCATCGGTGCACCGGGAAACGTGTTAATGTAATCTGCGAAATTAGATGCTGGGCAGACCACGTCTCCTAGCAATTCAATTTCGTTGTTGCTTTTTCTCACCTCGATTTTCAACAACACTGAGAAGTAATCTCGATTATGCATCCGCCATCCACTTGAAGCCGCATGTTGGTATTCAACATCTATTTCTTGAATTGTCGCCGCAAGTATGACGCGTGCAGTGTAAATGTCAACAGCATTTCCTCTCTTAACCAAAGGAAGAAGTCACCGTAGCACAGTGAACACCTCTTGAAATTTTTTTTTTTTTGTCTCGTACATCCTGAATGGATCTGTGAAGTACCTCTAAACGTTCCTCTGTTATCATGGAGCACTCATCCCAAATAATAACTTTTGTCCTCATAAACAATTTTGTAACTTGTGAATTTTTATCAAAATAACAGATGTCATTTTCTCTGAAAATTAGGGGCAACTTGAATCTGGAATAAACGGTTCTGTCCCCAGGCTTTAACGTGGCAGCAATTCCAGATGATGCTACAGCTAGCGCTGTTACCTGTGCATCTGACCATTGAAAGAATCGCGTAGATTAAAAACGTCGCCCCATTTTCTTCAGGAGCATCGATGAAGATTAGTGCTGGGATGTCTGCACCGAGACAGCGCTAAAACAGTCATGGACAACTCTGTAGGGTTCGTTCAACATGCCTTCACGTTGGTTGACTAATTTCATTTGCTCCCCTTCATTGTACCTTGGTTCAATCATTAAACGCATTGATGTGAGGTAGGAAACGACTTCATTTGCCTCATCAAGTGGTGCCGGTAGACCGAAATCTTCGAGTGTTTTACCGACACAGTCAAACATTTGTAGCCCGCAATTCAGCGTCTGATTCAGATGGTTAGCATTAAATGTAATTATTTTAGCATAGCTAATTATAAATTATTAACTAAGTTAGATCGTTCCGTAGTCCCCGTTCTACCGGAAAGATAATTCAACGAGTTTTTGTATCTCTCCCATAACTCGACGGGATTGACCACTCCTGAATTCAAGAGGATGATTGCAAATGAATCCCTCATTGCTCTTGAATGCCTGGTTCTCCCTGCACCCTCTACGATTTAGAACCAGTGACCGTCACCAAGCAATGTTCCTCTTTCTGGGTATGCTGCCTTAAATGAGGTGAAATTTCCCTCTTAACAGTTTGCAAAGCTTCATAGGATTCAGGACCGTTCACATGGTGAAGCTAAAGTTGCTTGAAATATGAGTCACCACAGTTAGGAGACACGGTGTAGATACAGCCGGGAACGTTAAGTCCAATACCTTAGTTGAATTTATTAACTATTAACTAGATTTTTTAATCCCTTCTTTTGCCAGCTTCCCATTTGAGCGACCTTTTGTTTTGCCACACAAAATATCTTGGAGCATCCACGCAGTAGAGCTTCTTGGCAAAATTGTCTTCGCAAATATTGAATAAGTCTGTTAGAGCTGTTTGAGAAACATTGTTACCCGGTGGTCCAGCAAGATTTTCTTTGATATAAATGAAACGTTCATCAAGAATACGCACTTCAAGACACACCACTGCTAGTTCTCGCACATGAACAGGAAATTCGAGTATAGACGAAACGGCTTTTGAAAAGCTGATGTGCCTTCCTGTGGGGTTAGTGTTCAACTTCGTCTGCTTGGATGTCTTCGAAAACGGCCTGGTCACCGACTTTCATGCCGTAATTGATCACACACTTCATTGATTTCACGGATGAGCAAATTTCAACATAGATGTGTCAGTCGAAAAGCTTCAGCAGTGGAAGATTATGGACAACAACCCATTGCGATGTTATACTTTGTTGTCGGCCCTCTCGATAGCCTCGATGTTCACGACCCATAAAAATTGATCGTCGCCTATTGATAAGGTAGGAATCATCTCCGTATCTGGTGCGTTCACAGTATGGCTTGGGTATCTTTTTGAGAAGCTGTCATTCCTCCAGCATGGTGAAGCAGGAGCATAGTTGGGTCCGTGAATCATGTGTTTCAAACTAATTTGGGTCCTTCTGGATCCTTTTCTTTACTTGGTATTTCAGCACAAACAATTCCACCACGGTTTTCAGATCTTGGTTTTGATTACTCGTTCGTCCAAAGCAAACAAAGCCAGCAAACACTTTTGATATTCAACACTCAGCACGAAAGCGATGGTGCCCGAGAAGTCCTTGCGATTTTGCCAAGCGCTAACTGAAGAGCTTTCTCTTCAAATAAAGAACTCGAGCTATTAAATCATGTCTTTCGTGAAGAGATTGGTTTTCGAGATTTTCTTTCATCTCAGGCCAGTTTGGACCGTTTGTCATGGTAATGAAGTAAGTTGTATTTACATATCTTCCTGCGTACATCATAGCACCTTGGCATCTCTCCCTCATTTATCTTGGCACTCCAACACGTTGAAAACATTTTTCCGCAGTGTTACTAACAAGATAAGATCAGGTTATTTTCACGTTCAAGCACTATCAATAAAATATTTTTACTGTTTTATTTTTAATTTTCATAAGATTTTTCAAAAGTTCCAGTTTCCAAGCGTCACGCTGTACTCCGTGACGAAGACCACAGGATATGTTGGCAACCACAACCGTACGTCACACCAGCCTCTCATCTATAGGGATGACAGGAGGAGCTTCGGCAAAGCATTGCCGAATCTGTGATGAGCATGTACTGTACATATATTGATCTTGCGGATAATGGCAATACGCATTATGAAGCATGTTTAAAAATAGGAAACCGAACTTATTACATGTTTTTTAATTCTTCGGCAACTCCTAATTAATTCTTTAAACTTTCGGATCGCATCCACGCATTGATAACGTAAATACGCTGTTGCTTCGTAAGCAGCATAATGCGCAGGCGAAAATTTAAAACAATTTTTTTTTAGTTGTGCCGTATCCCACTATATAATTATAGCCCAGCGTTACTTGCTTACCTGCTTGGTCCGTCCGTCTCTCTGTGACGCTCTTTGAGGCTTTAGAAAATTCCTAAACTAATAGCGAGACAGCCAGATAAAGTAGTCCGTATCAGTGATACTGAAATCACATTATTCCATGTCTGAGTTACCGTTAATAAAAGGGCATCTTAAAGAAATTAGCATCATTTGTCCCGCCATTTTAGGCGAGGCGCGTCTACTAGTTTTACCCATAATATACGTTTTCTAAATACCATATAAATAACCATACACTTCAACGTAACTTTTATCCCTGAAGGTATACTTATGTATAATAAGTTCAGGAGCCTTTTCTTGAACACCCTGTATAGACGTAAGAACAGCAAGCAGCAAAAAGACTCGTCAGCGCACTAGGCTAAATTTCTTCCTCTGTTGTTCGTAAGTAAATTACAGCATCGATGAAAAGTATTATGCAAAGTATTTGCTTCCCACTTGACTTTCTTCACAACCATTTACGAAGTACAAGCCTCAGCAGCGAAAAGAAAGTGCAGTTTTTAACTTCAAACTTGTACGCAATGTTCTATTTCTAACCTAACACACTATCCTCGTGAAGTCAAGAAAGTAAGACAATGGAAACGTGAATACAAGATAATATTCCGACTAGAAAAAGTTCTTTCATCAATCATTCGTGTATCTAGAATACATGCGTCCGATCAGGCAAACGCAACAAACACTCCTGGCAAGTTCAAACCTTCAAACACGGTGACAGACCGGAGTGGAAACTCAACACTTTAATATCCAAGGAAATTTCAGTTCGGACTTGAAGCAATCTGCACAAAAAATAACTGAAATTGGGTCAATATTTGCTGGTCAACAAAATTTCGAAAACGTCAACACCGCTCGACAAGAGAAGCACAGCGAACGACACCCGTGTTTACAAAAACCGACTGGTATCGTTTCGGAAATTTTAAAAAATATTTGATCAAGCAAGATCATTTTCAAGGTAGACCCAACTCAATTTTGAAGCATACGAAACCGAGCATCCGTAAATTTTGATTTTTTTTAATTAACTATGCAGACTTTTGACTATCCGGAGACAATTAACCACCCGTCTCCGTTAATGCACAGAAATTGAGTTAGATCATGACAGAAGTTCGAGCATAAAACATGCTTTAATCGTTAAAAACCAACTGACCATCGAAGTCTTGCAGGCAATCTCAAAAAATGAGCCCACGATCTCAAGGTCAAACTAATTACAGTCTCAAACTAATAAGAATCAGGGCGATAAAGAATGAATCCACGAGGTAAAAAATCGCTGAGAGACCTTGCTGCATAATCAAACTGGTAGCAGCAGTACAGACGTCGACGGCACGTGTGAGACTGATGGAGCTTGGTGCATTCCTCGGCCGAGTCTCGGGTATCTAGGATACCAAGTCAAGACTCCAATTCGAGCTGCTGTATTAGTCCAGCCTGGCAGTGCAGCACAAGTCCAGCCAGGCAGTGCAGCACAAGTCCAGCCTGGCAGTGCAGCACAAG
>VOMN01120866.1:0-38006 GCA_014899125.1 Orchestia grillus
AACGAAGTAACACCCCACCCCCCACAGCGCGGTTGGGTCAAATAAACTCCCGTAATTTTTGGCTGCCTGAGGCAAGACCGAAGTAGTAGAATTTTTCTTTTGTATCTTCATACTGAGTTACTTCACAATGACAACCTCTGGTATCTCGTACCCGGTAGTTAACTATGCCACCTTCTTCTTATGGACTGTGACCGAGAGTTTCTCCTTCACGTAACCTTAGATTTAGGGTCTACAATATAGGTTAAATCACAGGAGGAGACCTGTTAGCCTTTCTCCCTCATCATTGGCGGTCTATAGGTGGTACATGGTGGTCGTTAGACGTTCCTGCCACCGCGGTCCTCATCTAATGGCCGCTTGTAATATTTTCCAGGTGATTAATCACCCCAAACACAAGTCCATCTGCTACCACCCGTCCATCCTACCTAGGCATCGCGGAGCATCCTCCATTAACTGGTGAGCATCCTCCATTAACTGGTGAGCATCCTCTATTAACTGGTGAGCATCCTCTATTAACTGGTGAGCATCCTCTATTAACTGGTGAGCATCCTCTATTAACTGGTGAGCATCCTCTATTAACTGGTGAGCATCCTCCATTAACTGGTGAGCATCCTCTATTGACTGGTAAGCGGGGTCTGTCGTGCTTGTGCGCGGTGAACGATAGTGAACGATGCTTGTACGCGGCTCGAAGGACTCGAGCGGTTTTGTATAGCGAGAGCTGACGGTCTCATCCGATGTACTGGAGTGCTGCGCATCTGCGGCGATTTGTGTTCGCTCTACTTGGAGGGGGACTGTGTGGGAGGTCGTGGGAGGCCTTAGGAGTAGGGACTGAGTGAAGCCTCGGGGATGGGAACTGTGTGGGAGGTCGTGGGAGGCCTTAGGAGTAGGGACTGAGTGAGGCCTCGGGAGTGGGGACTGTGTGGGAAGTCGTGAGAGGCCTTGGGAGTAGGGACTGAGTGAGGCCTTGGGGATGGGAACTGTGCGGGAGGCCGTGGGAGGCCTTGGGAGCGGAAACTGTGTGGAAGGCCTAAGAAAAGAAGCTGGGTTTATTTACTTGCTAAATCAAATTTAGAGAGAGCCCAGCAGGCATCAAAGATGCGATCACTCCGTGGTCTGTGAGTAGAGCGACGGTCATGTCACTTCACTGAAACCTTTAATAGTATTTACTAGTCAATTGAACATTCATAGTTAATTATCAATTCTATTCATGGTAAAACCATGAATGATTTCCCTCGCATATAAGCATGATTCCTTGAAATTGTGGAATATTTCTCTTGTATACGTGGGTGATAAAATAACATGACTTCGACGTACTAGTATGGTAGAGTGAGATCGTGGATTGATTTTCTTATGTATTTACCAGTAAAACCACAGATGGCTTCTCTCGCATCTTAGCACAAGGCCACGAATTTCTCTGACCTTTGTAATACTAAAATTCTGGTCAGTTTACCCGGAGCCGTGCACTCTTCAGCAATAACGTAGGGCGGAAATTGAAAGCTGATCTTTCAGTAAAATAAGGGGTTTCCATCGTATCATGACTACGATTCAGTAGGAATAAAGTGAATTAATTATTTTCTTTGTGAATATTTCTTAGGAAATGAAGAAGAATCATAAGAAGCTGTGAAATGTGACATAATTAATTATAATAGTGACCCATTAGATTACGGGTGGGGTAATGCACAGTAAAATTACAAATTTCTCTGACGTACTTGCGCAGGAAATGTGTCACGGCACGACCTGTGCAGCGGTGTCCTAACATCCAAAATTGTCCCCCTCAGGACGCTGATGTGTGGGGACACAAAGGCGGGCTTCTCCATCTTCTGGGCCGACGACGGCCTGGACACCGGCCCCCTCCTGCTGCAGCGGGAGACGGACGTGGACCCCAACGACACCGTCGACTCCCTCTACAACAGATTCATGTATCCCGAAGGCATCAAGGCTATGGTGAGCCATCTCAATGTAAATTTTATTCCTGCAATGTTATTTAGAACTTCTATTAGTGTGGGCTCCATGGTGTAGTGGTTAGCGTGATGGCCTCACAGCCGAAAGGACCAGGGTTCGAGCCTCGGCTCAGATGAGGCTTTTCACGTGACTGCGGAGTACTTCCTTTGGAAAAGGAAATTTAAACCACACATTCCTCACATCCCTCACAACACCAGTAGTTGTAAGGCATTGAAAACCCAACGGTAAAACGTGTTGGAACTAATAAAGGTGTTATGTGCGATTCATGTCTACGTGAGATTAATGCTCCTTTTTGCAGTGGGATTTTATGTAGATGTAAATTTGATTGAGGATATATTGCTGTATATGTTTTTGTATGTTGAGCAGTTCATTTGTTTGGAATTTAATTGAAGACTTCGATGACTACAATGAAACAAATTAAAATAATATACCTGATCGATTGCCTTTCTCTTCAAGTTTGAAATTTTTGAAGTGACTTCATGAACAACTTTTATTTATGTAAGGCTTTATACGCAATTCATGAAATGTACAGGGGCTTTCTGCTTAGGTATATGAAGTAAGTCAAGAAATTGATAGTTTTTCACGTATATAAGTGAAGTAAGTCGAGAAATTGATAGTTTTTTACGTATATACATGAAGTAAGTCAAGAAAGTTAAAGAGGCTTTCCACGAAAGCCAAGCAAGTGATTTTCGCGTCTCCGCAGGTGGAGGCTGTGCGTTTGGTGGACCAGGGGAAGGCGCCCAAAATCGTCCAGCCCGAAGAGGGCGCTACGTACGATGCCATGCTCAACAAGGCGGAGCTGTGTCGAGTGCCCCTAGACCAGCCTGCCGAGGCCATCCACAACTTCGTCAGGGGGATGGATTCGTCTCCAGGAGCCTGGGTCTCCATCGACGGCAAGGAGGTGTTTTTTTATTATTTTTTAGCGCGTACAGAAGCTGTGCTAACTTCAGATGCAGTCTCTTTTGTTGAGAAACTTTTGGTTGGGCGATGTTTCCTCTGCAACATTTGTCGTCCGACATGGCCGAAGAAAACCCGCGCATAAATAAAAGTTGCATTAACATCGGTGTTGTGTCCGCGTAGCTGAACAATTGAGGATGCAAATTGACTGGAAAACTTCTTTGGTTTGGGGCAGTGTGTGTGTGCAGAAGATGAGGAATACAGTGGCCGTGTCAGCTGAGACCGTGGGCGTTGTGATGTGGCGCAGAGCTGATGTCTGAAATATTTCAAATGGGATGTTTCTGCCAGATGGTCATTTCTAAGGTATTGTTGATAGGATATTGATGAAATATTTCTAAAAGGATATTACTGAGAGCTGGTGATTTCTGCGGTGTTTGAGATCATGCGGCTTTGGAGGTATTTGCGGTAAGATGTTTCTGAGATCAGTAGCAATACATAGCCCAACATCGGCCAAAAAATGGATCCCCTAGCTTTGTGAACTGTTGTGTGTGAGCTGTGCACACATGGATTACATGCACCCACGTCGACTGTGCACACATGGATTACATGCACCCACGTCGACTGTGCACACATGGATTACATGCACCCACGTCGACTGTGCACACATGGATTACATGCACCCACGTCGACTGTGCACACATGGATTACTTGCACCCACGTCGACTGTGCTTACATGGATTACATGCACCCACATGGACTGTGTGCACGTGGATTATCTTTACCTCTATAGACTATCCCCTTGACACCCCACCCTTGAGAGATACAGGGACTGGTTTGTGCGCGTCTTTAAATAATCTGTGACGGAGAATAACAGCCCCTCCTTCTCTGATTGTAATTGTGCTCCCGGACACTGGGCGCTACAGTCCTTCCAATTTGTGCAGGTGAAACTGTTCGGATCGAGGCTGTGGAGAGGCGCTGCCCCAAGTGAGGCCAAGGAAGTCTCCATCGAGGGCCTCAGCAGCCCTGGCCTCATCACCAAAGAGGGCCTCCTAATCACGGGCTCGGACGGCAACAAGGTATCTGATTGGCTCTTTGGCCCGCCAATAGAAAAGTAAACCCTAATAATTTCCACTAACAAAATCTTTCCAATACTCGTGAAAAGAAGTCAAAAACGTTTCACTTACGAAGGGCTTGCCTTTTTTCCCCTTCATTTACTCTTATTTTGTTTCATTGTTTATGTGTGTTTTTATTAGTGACTCTGGCTAATTAATGCTTAATATTGTACTAATTAAGGTGCAAGTTCCTTTTTCATATGATACGCTTGCTACGGTGACGGTATTGCCGCTTGCATGTCGGGATCTGTTCCGGGAACGATGCGCTCACCGTGTCCGTGTGCTATCTTGCACTGTGCGCTACGATGCACTGTGTACTACGGTGCTCTGTACTCGCAGGTGAGCATCGGCCGCCTCAGCGTGGACGGCAAGATGGTGGTGGCCTCAAAGTTCGGGGCAGAAGGAGAGGGCAAGGAGGCTCTGCAGCTCACAGACAAAGAAAAAGGCGTGGCGGAGCAGCTCAGGGGCACGTGGAAGGCCATCCTCAACATTGAAGTGGCCGACGACACCGACTTCTTCAAGGCAGGCGCTGGGTCCATGGACGTCGTCAGGTAGTGCTGGGTGGCCGGGTGTGGTGTGGTGTGGTCTGGAGGCTGTCCAGTCTTCTTAGTGCGAGTTTTGCTGTGTTGATGTTGAAACCTTCTGGTTTGGGGGCTGTTGAGTCTTCTTCTATTTATGGCCTAATGAAGGAAAATGTGTATCAGATTAATTTACAAAGGTTCTTAGCATTGTACGTTATTCATTTGCTTAGTCGAGTGATGACACCAGTTTTCCATTGATTTCTGCCTGTAATGTCGATGCATAGTTTTTGGTGTGCTCATTAGAGCAAACCCCTCAGGGGGCATAGGATAGGCCATAGGCAATAGAGGTAGGTTAGTTAGGTTTGCCTATCCTATGCTATGGGGACTAGCGCCCCCAGGGGAGCACCGCTAGGCTACCTCAGCTTTAGATAGGCCTTCGGGACTTCTATCTTTCGTGCCCACTTTGCTTCCTTCCGTTTTCATTCCTTCTTCGCTATTTCTTATTTGTCTTTTCTTCCTCTTCCTTCTTAACTTGCTGTTTCTATGCGCAGGGGATCTTGTGTGGGAACACACCCTGTGCATAGATTCCCCGTTCTCCTAAGTCCATACTAAATGGTCCCTACTCTTTCGGTGCGAAATAGTCTTGAGTTGCTGAAGCGCTGCTTTCACTACTACTACTACTCATACTCATACGCATTAGAGCAATTTTAATGTGTGACCTGCATTGGTTGGCCCATGTGCGCTGCCTGGGCTAGGGTGCCGTCCTGGAGACTGAGTGCCTGCAGCAGACAGGAAGCGTACTTTGCATACTTCGTGACATACTTTGCGTGACAGCATTCTTTGTTTAGAGTGCCGGTACTGCAGCTTGTTGTTTGCACTGTAAATTGGCGTTACTGTAAAGAGGAGAAGGTAAGGTTCAATGCGGTTGTAGTAGTGAAGAATTTTTCTTTCTGAACTATTAAGTTTTTTTAGAAATCCAGTTTCGGATTTTTTTTCATTGGTTATTGATCATACCTCACCCGAACACCTCTTTATACAATTGATGCCATAATTTTCAACGTACAAAACAATAGATACAGAATAAACGTTGGCGTGAGAAAATAACAAAAATAACTTGCCTATGTAGCCAATTGAGCGAATCCATTCTAGCACGCTCTGCGTGTCGTGTCTTTGTGAAGGTGCATGCTGAAGTAGCCTGTGTCTTCAGGACTTACATACGTACAGGGTGTCCCAGAAGTAACTGACCCTTGCGTTGTTGAGTAAATAGGATACCAAATTGTACGGCATCCTATTAAAATGTGGTATCCAAATTAAAAGGGTCAGTTACTTCTGTGCTGTACAATTTGGTATCCTACTTACTCATCAAGGGAAAGGTCAGTTACTTCTGGGATATCCTGTACATGTACTTGAGAGTGTAATGATAAAAAGTCTAATCGGGTTGCAGATTGGTTGAAGAAGTGAAGGAGAAGGCCGAAGTCTCGTTGGAAAATGAGGACGTCTACATGGCCACGACCTTCTCTGAATTCATTCAGGTGAGTGGGTGGGTGAGCTATTTTGTGTTCAGTCATCATTACTGATTTAGGTAGCTACGAACTCCGATGTTGTGTTTGTGCGTTAAAACTGCAACTAGCCATGACGAAATGTAGCTACTGCCTTGCGCTTATTTAGAACAAGACCACAGCCAACTTCGTACGTAAAACCATAGGCACAGACCTGTTTTCTTTTCAATGATGAGAAAAATTCCCACAAAGCTTCGTACGCACATTCTTCGAAGTACTCCTTACGCTCAACACGCAAGGGCTTCTCTGCTGAGCTCGCCTGGGCTAGCTGTTGTGGTAGCTGCAGGGAAAAATAAAAATAATAACGATATACAGGGTGGTGATGCAGAAAACGGCACGTTAAAAGCTCGTGAAATAATGGAGGCTTCTATCTCACGAAATCAGAATCATATAATTTAAAAAAATACATGTTTCTTCTTCATTGTGAATCAGATACCACTCGTAACATAAACACCTCACGTGTTTTTATAAACTTGCACCTTTTTTTGTTGGGAGTCAGTCTGTACAACACGTTCTAAGTATGCATATTCATGTACAATACAAATCTATGTACAAAATAACAATTAATTCGAGGCGTTTGTGACAGACGGTGGTGATAAGGATGCGGGGTGGTGGCGCGAAGCCTCCTTTCGTGTACGACGCCGTCTCCCTGCACGCCAACAAGATGGACCTCTCCTTCCCCCACCAGCTCTTCATCAACGGCCAGTTTGTGAACGCTACCGGCGGCCGCGTCCTGAAGAGCATCAATCCTGCGACCGAGGAGCTCATTTGCGACGTAAGACGCTTCTGGGGCTGGATGGAGTCAGTTATTATTTTGAGGTTGCAGTTGCTTGCTTTTAGCATCACAGTTTCGAAAGATGTATTGCGTGTCTGGATGCCGAATGAGTCCAAAATTTAATGGCGAGTTGTGATGACTTGAAGCACACATCTGTGCATCTACCAATGGTGCGATATTAGAATTTTTTAATGCTTTTCAGGTGGAGTCTGCGAGCGCTACGGACGTTGACACAGCCGTCAAAGCGGCGCACGCTGCGTTCTATGAGGGCGAGTGGGGCAAGATGAACGCCCGAGACCGCGGGGCCCTGCTTTTCAAGTGAGTTCACTGGTTTCCCGGTGGAACATTTTCGTTGCCTCGTCAATATTTTGTCTTCCAGTGGTGGTATATGCGCTTGGGCGGAGAAAATTACAAATAATTGTAGATGCCGCGGCAAGAAGTTAGACTGGGTCACGTGGGACTTGTGTCGGTGCTTCTTTTGACTAGTTCCTCTTAGTACCTCCGAAATATGGACTGGACGTCGAACCTGGCTATCAGAATTCATTTTTGTGCCGGATTTCATTGCTTAATTCTTCAGAAGTTGATGCTTTTTTTTCATCTCTTAGCTTTCTTTGTATCAATTCCTCCGGTGTTGTTGGCCGAGAGCGCTTAATGAATTGAAACGTAGAATTCGAGAAGAAATTCGTGGTATCTCAGCTAAGACGTAGCAGCAATCGGTGAAAAATCTCCAGAGCAAAGTGAAAGGATGCATTCGTAGAGAAGGACGGCATCTACAGGATGTAATTTTCAAGCATTGCCAGTACGGATTACCGTCTCTTAAAATGGAAGTTCCAGTGGTTCAATTGCGGTATATAAAAATTTTTCTTAAATTTTTCTATTTCTATTTAGTTTTTCGAAAGTTCCCGTTCGTCTGTGTTACTGTATTCTGACCATTATTCCATATTTTAACTTAATTACTTCATTTCGTTCGATCATTCATTTATATGTGTGACGCATTTTGTTGTGAATTATCAAAACGAACGTAGAACATGTGTATGTGATAAATTTGTACTTTCATGAGTATTTCCGCAATGATCATTGTAAATTGTGCGGTAAATGTCATTTTGCTTCATTATACTCAGCGTGGGACGAAATGAAAAATATTAGATTGTTATTTTCTTAAGTGTAGGTGTGCTTCTGTATTATCAAATGTATGTCTATGTAAGAGTAGATTCTATAGAATGACAGCGTCTGTTGCGTCATGCGAGAGCTCAATTTTAAAAAATGTACCAGATGAAAATGATGAAAAATGTTTGCGTTAATTTTACGGCCTGTGTTGCAGTCTGCATAGCAGACAAGGTATGGATGGTGCGTTGGAGGGCGGAGTTATCACGAGGTTTTAGTCTCGTTATCCGACGGCATAGGACTTCGTGGGAACCCATGAATTAATTACTTGGCTCGTCCCTGTTACTTTGTTCTATTCTATTAAATTATTTTTAGCTAGTCTTTTCGGACTCCTTTGGTTGCTTAACTCGAAGGATAAGGTGAGAAAGGCAGCTAACTTTGACGCATTTCTATTGAAGTAAGTGATGCAAGTATGTCATTTCTCAACTACACTTGGGCATGGCGCTAGATCGCCTAAGTGGCCATGCGTGAGCAGTCCAATGCGTGACGTTTGTCTTGTGTTCTCAGGCTGGCAGACCTGATGGACGAGCACAAAGAAGAGCTCGCCACCCTGGAGACACTGGACTCGGGTGCGGTGTACACACTGGCCCTCAAGACGCACATCGGTATGAGCATCGACACTTGGCGCTACTTTGCAGGCTGGTGCGACAAGATCCAAGGGGCCACAATCCCCATCAACAACGCCAGGCCTAACCACAACCTCTCCATCACCAAAAAAGAGCCCATTGGGTACGTTGTTTTTTATTAAAGCGTTGTTTTCTCTACTTAAATGGGTCTTATTGCGTCCCATCAATGTTTTGCGAGTAGTTATTCCTGAGCTCATTCATCACTCGCAAAATAAATATAGGGATCCTTCTGTGAGCACTGTTTGTTTTACTTAGTTTTTTCATTAATCAAAAGTACATTTTCCGACATCACTTGGTTCATAAAAAATTATCCGCTGTTTTCGTTCAGTTCCTCATTGAGTTTTTTTCCGATTTTTGGAAGCTACAGTAATTCATGTAGAGAAGGATTAGGGATTTTGGCTAGTTACTTGTAAATTTCCTTAACTTGAGTCGATGAGTGCTAATCCTTAGCATACCACCGATATCTTTTGCATAGCATTGCTTTTTGCCCGAGTCCTGGCTCGTACCCTCAACTGCATTGATGATCGAGCGTACCACACAAGCTCTGCCTTGAATTTTATGCACAAACCTGATCGTCAAGTAGTCACGGAGTGTCTCTCTTGTGACATGGAGATTAGGCCTACGTTTCTTATTGCATTCAAATTCCTTGTTAGTATCCATAAGGTATTTCAAGCTGAATGTATGCTACGTCGAGTAAATTCCAATAAACTTCTTTTCTTTCTCCTCCTTAGGGGGCATGAGATAAGAAATAGGGTCAAGTTAGTCTTATTGTATGCTATGGGGACTGACGTTCCCATTGATAGATAGACCTTCGGGACTTTTTTTTTTTGTGCCTATTTTACTTCCTTCAGTTTTCACTTTATCTTCGTTATCTGTTCCTTGTCCTTTCTTCGTCATTCTTGACTTGCTGTTTCTATGCGCCTAAGACTCTGCGTAAGAGCACTCCTTGTGCATAGAGTCTCCTTTTCTAGAGTTCATATTAAAAGCACCATTTTCTTTGCTCTCTTTGGCTCACATTGCATGTGAATAGGAAACCCTATACCAAAACTCGTCAAATAATTTTTTGTTTTAGAGTGTGTGGCCTGGTAACTCCATGGAACTACCCTCTAATGATGCTGTCATGGAAGATGGCCGCCTGCCTAGCAGCGGGCAATACGGTCGTCATCAAGCCTGCGCAGGTCTCCCCGCTCACTGCTCTCAAGTTCGCCGAACTCTCTGTCAAGGCCGGCATCCCTCCGGGCGTCATCAACGTCCTGCCAGGCACAGGTGATGCGGGTCTCCTTTTGACTTCTAATTTCTTAGTTTTGTCGCCTGTTGAGTTCCAATTGTTTCGTAAAGTCTGGAAATTGATTGTTAGATAAATTGGTTTCCATTTTATAGTCTGGAAACCGTTGTAGTTCGTAACTGTCATCTCAAAAGATGCATATAAAAATTAATAAATTAAGCAGTGTGCCATATCAGAAGTGTTCACCTTGTAGAAATACCGTAGTGTGTATCCTGACTTCTACCTGTATACGCGCTCCTAGGGGGGCACTGCAAGACTACCTCAGCTTCAGATAGGCCTTCGGGACTCCTATCTCTCGTGCCCACTTGGTTCTTTCCGTTTTCATTCTTTCTTCGCTATTTCTTATGTATCTTTTTTTCCTCTTCCTTCTTACTTTGCTGTTTCTATGCGCAGGAGATCTTGTGTGGGAACACACCTTGTGCATAGATTCCTCGTTCTCCTACGTCCATACTAAATGGTCCCTACTCTTTCGGTGCGAGATGGTCTGAGTTACTGAAGCGCTGCTATCACCACCACCACTACTACTACCTTTACCTGCATGCATTGCCGTTTTCTTAATTTTGTGCGTTTGTGTGAGCAATTCACCTTCATTATATTTTCCTTTATTTTCTCTGCGAATGCCTAATTTCCCATTACATTTTTCTACATTGTGTACAACATTTTTCTTCATTGTGTACAACTCGTTATGGACAATTTGCGTTCTCCAAATGACATATGTGTACCTTAAATCTATCCTTTGCCTCTTCTTCAGCTTATCTATATGTGCCTAATTCTCCTTCGTATTTACCTTTATTAATTACAACTTTTTGGCAATTTGTTTTTTCAAGTGTATGTATACCTCTGAAGTTTGTATGTGTTAACTTGCTCTTAATTTTATAGTTGTGTGCCTAATTCATATGTTTCTTCAATATATACAACTTTTTATGGTTCGCGTTTTCCAAACAGGAAGTGTGTGCGGACAGGCGATCGCGGACCATCCGCTAGTAAGAAAGCTTGGCTTCACAGGCAGCACGGACATCGGTAAGGTGATCATGAAGTCGTGTGCTGTGAGCAACCTCAAGAAAGCGTCTCTTGAGCTAGGCGGCAAGAGCCCCTTCATCATTTTCGCCGACTGTGACCTCGACAAGGCTGTTAGGATGGTGAGTGAGCGAACAGTTGCATTACGGCAGGGAGGAAACAACATTCAGGGTGCGTTTTAATTTGTTTTTATTTTCTCTCTCTATGTGATACAAAAACTGAACTCTCCAAGATGTAACGTACATCTATGATCCATATCTTTTGTGCAGTAATACTTCGAGATAAAATTTGCATTTCTTGTATCATTGGTAGATCGTTACAACTGAAAACCCCTCCATTAAATACTCATTTTCGATGGTTGTGTTTCGTTTTCGTATCATCTTACCATGGCTTCTTCAATCATTGAAGGTGCCATTGAAATGTTTTTCGTTAACATTGTAGTGACTCTTATTGCATGGCATGCCAGATCTGGCACATACTCAAGTTTTCCACCAAATTATAATGCTGAAAAGGTTTACTTTGTGCTGACTTTTTATTGCAGATCTGAATTTTATTATCTGTGTTATAGCAAGCGCATTTAGAGCTTTGGGTTGTTTATCCTCTGCCATGGGGACTGGTGTCCGTCCCAGAGGGACACAGGTAGCCTCAGCGCTCTAGCTAAGCCTTCTCGACTCCTATCTTTCGTGCCCACTTTAATTCTTTCTATTTTCATGCATTCTTCGTTGATTATTCTTTATATATTTTCTTCCTCTTCTTTCTTAACTTGCTGATTCTGCACGCAGGAGATCTTGTGTGAGAACACACCTGTGCATAGATTCCACGTTTTCTCAAGTCCATACTAAATGGTCCCATCTTTTCGCTCTCTTGAGATCGTATTCCATGAGTGGGTGGAGCTTTAAACGATGAATAAACTGGGTCAGATTTGTAGCCATCACAGCAAATTTAGTGCATCTATTCACCGAGTGAAGTACTGTAATAATTTTTACAGGGAAGGGCTAATTACTTTTAACATGATTAAATCTTGCACGCAGGGAATGAGCAGCGTGTTCTTCAACAAGGGCGAGAATTGTATCGCTGCAGGTCGTCTATTCATCGAAGACAGCATCCATGACGAGTTCGTGAGCCGCGTTGTTGAGGAGTGCAAGAAAATGGTGGGTTCCATACATCTATTTTGAATGGTACAGTATTGTAGAGCTTACAATCCCTAACTGGGAAGGGTGTAGTACCGTTAGGTGTGCAGCATATAATGAGTTACTGTCAAGTGATGGAATAGGGCATACAGTATTGACAGCGTCAGCGTATTGTGATGCGCATTATGTTCGTATGTTTTATGGTGTACAACATATTGTAAGCTGTACAATATATTGAGCTGCTGCGTGAGCTATAGAGTAGAATAGGGTCTTACACTCTTGTGCAATTCAGGTTATTGTGAGACTTGCAGTATATTGAGATGTACTGCGTACTGTAAGGTGAACAATATATTCTTGAGACGCTGTTTGAGATACAAGTATGCAATGAAATTGGTTGTAAATTCTTGGGTGGCTACACAAGTAATATGCCGTCAGTGTACCGTGGATTGTGTGTAGCAGTATCAGGCCAGTGTATAGTACTAGCTGTGTTATGCGTGTACGTGTTGCTTCTTACGAAAATTGCGAAGATATTCCTTACGTGTCTGGCATGATGCATCCAGTTTCTTTACCGATTATTCGCTAAAGCCGTAGTATTTCCTTGCCTGTTCACTCTATTAGTACTTAATGTGGGTTTAAATTCCCAGTTGTTGTGAACAAGGTCAACGTGATGTTTTTTTATTTCTAAAAATGCTTAGTGGATTTTTACTAACGAAATTTTTGAAGTTTTAAACTAATGTCTGAGAATCCCGTGAAACTTGGTCTAAGAATTTGTTCCTCGACTGTAAACAACGGGAAACTAATTTATCGGACTGACGTTCGTGTCCAGATATCGTCGTTTCGACTTATCGTGCATCTGGTATAACTCATAAAATATCTCTCTGTTATACTGTTATTACATACTCCCTCCGGTCGGAAATAGTTGGTCCATATCAGTGTTGAAGTTGGTCGGAAATATTTGCTCCAAAACAATTGTAAACCTCTTAGAAAGGATACTTGGAAAACTACTGGTTTTAACAAAAAGATAAACTTTGTTCCGTAATTCAGTACATTTAATTGATAATGTATAAACGTCAATAAATATTATTTTAAATGTGATAAATAACAAAAAACAACTCTACATTGCAATTGAATACGTGAAGTTGATAATGTATCGACAGAGGTAACATATTTGCCGCTATATGTACTCAATACTTGTTAATTTATTCTTTGATTTTTCTGACATCTGAGTTGAATTTGGAAGAATTCCTTTTTTTTAGCTGTACTTTTGACAGATGTTTAACCCTGTAATTGTTGCCACCCCCAGCCAAAATAATGTTCCGTTGACTGCTGCAAAGTAAAATGTTGTTTGATGTTGATCTCTGTAATTCCTCAAATTCTACTACTACTGTGCCTTAAACGGTAGTTCGTTAAGCCAGTGAAACGTTGTCAGTTTTCTCCTCGTGAGGCTAATATTTCTGACCGGAGGGAGTAGTAAGGTTTAATTTTTCCATCATATTCTTACTCGGTACGTCTTTGCATTCTTGATTATCGTCAAAATTCATTATTCAAAATTCCCGAGTTTTTACTTTAGAATGCACGAAGTCATTTTTTGCGTAAAAATTAACTTACGAAATTCTTCAGTTTCGGATAGTGTCTCAGAATCCTGTGAATCCTGGAACACTCGTTATGCGTCTGCAGATAATGATGACCTATTTATTGGTCAATATTTGTTAGCAAACTGATTTTAAACTCGAGAATTCCGACTTCGCAATTAATTTTTTGAAATTCTAAAATTACAAATCATATATATTTGCGTTTCTATCGTATTCCTACTTCATGCTTGTTTATATTCCCATATGCTAATAAAATTCTTGATACAGTTTTTCAAGTTTTACGCTTATGGATTTTTTTTGAAGTTTTCGGTATGTCTCAGGTAGGATCTGGTGAAACCTGGCAATACACTTGCTCCGCGATTGTAGATGATGAAAAGTTGTGTTAATGGTCATTATTTGTTGGAAAAACTCATCCTGAACTTCGTGCGTTCCAACAATCGAAGTATCTGTAACGGCATAATTCATTTTTTGCGAATTTTCCTCGAATTGCGCGGTATTTCTTGGCGTTTTCGTAATGTTCTCGACCCATGATCATATTCTCAAAGACTGCTACAAGTTTTCATTTGAAATTTCTTAATGTCTTCTGAAAATAAAAAATTATTTTTGTCAGAGTTTTAAAATTGTGTGGAACTTAGTGTAACGCACAGTAGAACACAGTGCAGATAACAACAGCTAATCACTTGTCCATATTTGTTAAAAACTTGGCCGCCAAAATAACGATTACGACGGAATACAGTATAGCTACTTACTCTTAAATTACTTAAAATTTCATTACGTTTATGGAAACGTATAATAAATACTTTCTTCGTACATTTTTTGCTTAGTTTAAGTCTTATCAGAGTTTTTCGTCAGTGTTTAGAATTCTGCGGAACGGCGGAATGCTTGGCTCTATTATTGCAGGTGACGGAACTTACTTTATTGGTTGATACTTGTTTTCAAACTCAGTCGAGTTTGGTCATTCCAACGTCAAGTATATCCTAATTCATTCCGAGTTCAAGAGTACATGGTAAGGCGCAATAATTTTTCATCAATTATTCTTGAATTTCATAGTATATCTTCGTCTTTTCATCTCATCTTCACTTAATATATGTTTGCATTCAAAATATTACGAAAATTCTTATTTCAAATTTTATCGAGTTTCTCCTAAAAAGGGTAAGGAAATTTTATGAAAAATTTTCGTAAAATTTTATGAATCGGTGTTTTGGAATCTTTTGAAACTTGTCAGAACACTCACTTGGAGATTTTAGATTACAGAAAATTTTATGGGTTCTTACTCATTCGAAACTTTATTCTGCGTCGCAAGACTGACTTCCTTGCACGGTCTCGCACCACCTTACGGAATTTCCTAAAAAATTTAACCATCCTCTCAGAATCTGGTTAAACTTCGTTTAGAACTCAATCCACAATTATGGACGACGGAAAACTACTCCATTTGTTAATGTTTAATATAATTATGTATGATTTGTGATTATCCACCTATTTTATTTCGTTCGCGAAAATGTGTTTTGAATTGTTACCTTTTTGTGTATTTTTATTTAACAGAAATTTTAAAACCCTTCACACAGTGTGCGAACACGAAAAATATCAAGAGCGAAAATAGTACCGAAAGCTTTAAGATTTAGTAAAAATTTCTGCATTATTTATTCATTAACACGTGCATCCAAACATATATTTGCTTTGTCTATTTCTTTTTTCATGTGAAAGTGTAGACGATTATTGTAGATTTTATTGTCGAAATGCATGTACTATTTTCTGAATCCTAAGTTTTCGTCCAAAAGCACAGTTGTAACCTAAATAAAATGCCTGAAGGAGGTGGCTGGTGAAGTGATAGTCCAAATGATGTACCAGGTCGTCAGCCATCTTCTTTATAAAAAGTTATTTCTGTTGTGTATTTTCACTTTTGGTGGTAATAATTTGTCCTGATATTTTAGTAAGTGCTTATGGGGGAGTAGGAAAGACGGTTGGTTCGAGCATTGGAATATCATTTTATCTAGCATCTGTTTTATTCAAATAGCGCCAACGGAGAGGCTTTTCAGTCTTCTCTCTTCTGAAGTCATGATGTTGTATCACATTAGAAACTCATTCATTTGAGCTCTTCTACAATCTGGATGTAGGAAGAAATTTTAAATGATCTTATCGAGTGTCGATCAACGCTCAAAATTATGGCCGCCAAATGAACGTTATTATTTTTAATTGTAAAGTTTTATGTTGCTGTGTAAATTTTCATTTAATTCTTGTTTCTTTCATGGAGTTTAAGATATAATTTCTCAATTTTCAGGTAATAGGCGACCCGTTGAACCGTGCCACGACGCACGGCCCCCAGAACCATTTGGCCCACTTCAACAAGCTGCTCAGCTACATCGCGACAGGAGTGGACCAGGGCGCTAAGCTGGTGTACGGCGGCAAGAGGCTTCCTGGTAAAGGCTTCTTCCTCGAGCCGACCGTCTTCACAGAAGTCAAAGACCACATGTACATCGCCACCGAGGAGAGTTTTGGACCCATTATGATCATCTCACGGTTCCCCAACGGGTCAGTTCTTATTCCCATTCTGGGATTTTCCCAATTTGAGGATTTTTCATTGCGAGTTAACAATGAAACGAAAATCGTTTTCCAGCTTTGCTTGTTGCATTAATATCTCGTTTTATGTCGCTACTTTAAATTAATTAGTAAAATGATCGACCGTGCAGTGTGGGTTGTTGTTAAAGCTTGTGGTGTTATTCGTTGCAGTATTCTCTGACATGAAGTATTTACGTTCGGTAGATGTGAGATTTTGCAAGGGCGAGTTTGACGCTTGTCGAGGCATGCATCAGCTCTGAATTAATTTTACAGTCTGCTGAGGTAATACGATCTTCGCGGAGCAAAATTCGTTTCAAGAGGCATCCTAAGCCGGATATTTTCGGTGTTTCTTTCGGTTATGTAATACTGCTTTCAAAGGAAGGGTATCGAGGAATCTAAAAAAAAGTAAATATAAAATTGAAGACACTAAAGATTCACAAAAACTTAACTGCACCTCACCTTCCTCGAGTGCTTTGTGTAGTATTTGGAGCCTACCGCTGAACTACTATTATAGTAGTTTCATCCCTACCATTTTAGAAGATGTGATGGATTAAAATTTATGTTCAAATTATTCAATTCGAATTGAATAGCAAATGAAAATAATTAATTATCTAATGTTGTGAATATAACTTGAAATGAGAATGGAAAAAGAGCGAAATTATATTGTTGCATCCATTTTCCAGTGACGTCGACGGCGTCATACGTCGCGCTAACGACACAGAGTTCGGCCTTGCCTCTGGCGTCATGACGAACGACGTCACCAAAGCTCTGTACGTCTCGGATCGTCTGGACGCGGGTACCTGCTTCGTGAACACCTACAACAAAACGGACGTTGCCGCTCCCTTCGGCGGCTTCAAGCAGAGCGGTTTTGGCAAAGACCTCGGTCAAGAAGCACTGAACGAGTATTTGAAAACCAAGACAATAACTTTCGAGTACTGATAGGAGTTTTTCTAGCACTTAATTTTTTTAATGTTCAGTACAGAATATTCAGGGTCTAACACGAAACATGTTGGCCCACAGGGGAACTTTTTCTCCACACAAACTTTTCACTCAAAAACAAGTTCATTGTGATACACAAGATATTTTGTTGAATTCTAAATATTGTTTAGTATTATGTACTTTTTGTTCAGTTTAAAAGTACTATGTCACACCTCTCTGAAACATCTTCGTCTAGCACCTAATGATCAAGCTGACGCTGCAGTAGTTAGTTCAAAAACTGAAATGGTTGAAATTAAACGCTTCCAATATTTTTTAAGTTTTTGTGCAATGAAACTTATTCAAACAAAGCATAAGTTTGGTGTTGAAATTCCTAGAGCATTGCCTTGAAATATTGATATCTCACTTTTTTAGACAGTAGTCTATTTTTTGAAAATGTGTTAGTTTTTCGTGTATTGACATTCCTGTTATCTAATCTCAATTTCCTTTCAAGCTTGGTTTTCGAAATACTGAACATTCGTGCATCAGGGCATATGGGAATTGGTTTCTGCAGTCGTATGCCATAGCTTGCTTTGCGGTAATCATTATTTTATTTGGGTAATATTTTATTCTCTTTTTTTTTGTACGTTACTACTCTCCATACTCCTTCATTGTACTTCTAAGTATCTATTGGTGGCATTCATTTTATGTTTGACAGTTCGCTTCCTTCCGTTTCAAAGATATATAATTTAATACGTTGCAATCAATGTGTAAAGTTTCATATTTCAGTAATCGTTAATACGGTATAATTCGTTGATTTTACATTTCACTTTGCACAATATCAAGAATTAAAGTTGACCCTTCCTTGAGCAATTTTTTTTGAACGCTACACAAAAATTATTGTACCATAATTTTTGCATCAGCTGTATTCCATGAGAAAAGTCCTTAATCATTTTATTCGTTGCGTCAATACGTAGAGAAGATATGTTCATTTGATGGGAAAATGAGATGCTATTCCGCAGTTGGATTAATACGTCAGTCTTTCAGGTCTTACAATTCACTTGGCATTTGAATGTAGCTTTCTTAAATACTAGTACTTTCCTGTTCTATGTTATTAGTTCATATGACAAATCTCGCTCGTTAAACATTCTTAGCTTATTTTGTCGTAACTTGGGTCGTATCGCACCAGGAATGGGCTTTCCCAATCTTAATTATTACGGATTTTTCAAGAAAGTTTTGGAGTTTTTAAAGGGTGCGTTTGGTTCATTTGTGGTTTACTTGTAGTTTTGGTTCATTGGCGTTTATTGGTCGATATATATATTCTTCATGGTACTGTGAAAGCTCTCTCTCTCTCTCATGTATATTTTAAAATCTAATCACATTGTTAGTTCTAAAAATAATGACAATATTATACCCTTGTTATGTAGGTGTTAGTCTAGCTTATTCTAGAGTATGTATTTTGGGCGACCGTGGATGGTAATCTGAAATGGCGGTCCTCAAGAGAGCCTTGAGCCAAGCTATCGCACAGTTAGTCTCACTCAAGTGGGAAAATCTTGGGACAAAGTTTTTAAATTTCTAGCCTTTTTCTCGAAGTGTCCACTGTTGACTTCAGATGTTAAATGATTATTATAGTAAGTGTTGCCACGAGCGATACGTTTGTCTGTCCTTGCCCGGTCAGAATTCATCTCGTATTTTTCTACTGATTATACGTATAGCTTGACTTGAATGACTAGAAATTATTTTTACTTCCAAACTTCCATGGTATGTCATACTGTTCTCTGGGGACATGATATCGAACTTTAAAAGTTCTCATAAAAGGTGTGGAATACAAATCGTGGTTCATAACTGAACATTTCCCTGGCATTTGAATAAAATTGTAAATTTGATTACAGGTGGTATGTTCACTCACGACAATATTACCCTACTTTAATTTTTAAGATCGCATTTAAAGTAAGCAATTACCGTCACACTTCTTGCAGTACTATTCTTACATGTTCATGACGCCTACCTTCTTGATTGTAAGACCCGATCGTATATGTTACATTGACTGAAAGAAGGGGACCGCGTTCTACTAAGCAGTGGATGTAAGCAATGGAAACTAATAATGCAGTAATATTCAGACACGAGTAAAAGCGATGTTAGACTCAATAATTCGTAGGAATAGTAACAAACAGAAGTAAAGAATCTAGTGTAATTTTCTCCGTGACTAGACGACCCAAAATAAAGGTTACTATTTTGGGGTTACAAATGAAGCAGTTACAGGTTCTTGGGCCGATCATAACTACACCGGAAGCTCGCAGGCACCGATTATGGCAAGATAATTATCTGCTACACGGTCTTATCATTAACACGGAATTAGTTTCCACTAACGTTACGGACGTAAAATATGAACAAGCCCTGTTCAATAAGTAGTCAAGTTACAGCCTCTAGCACAAATTAGTTACAGTCAACAACCAAGCGAGAACTTGCATACAGCTGCATTCGACATGGGGAACAATGGCTTTGTATCACTCAACACATTCTATCAAACATTTTGCCGAAAAGTTATAATTCATCAACGATGTAGCAGAAAATTAGGCTAAATTACATAGAGCTCATGAATTTCAGAGAGCCTTCAGTACACGAAGATAAGTGCATTTGAAAAATTGAACATCAAGTCAAGACCTTTAATACAATCATAAGCTCACTCGTTCTCATCAACGTCCATAGCGGTCAATTTCTAATAATGACGCAATTGGCACTAAACAGTCAAATTTTTGGCGAATATCATTACTGGGCTATTCTAACCCGTCGCATCTTGATATTTGATGTTCCTAAAAGAATTAATATGACAATCCAGAAACGAGTTGACTGTTCCCCGCGAGTCGTGGAAACTGACCACTATAAAGCACCAATTCGAACGATAATTCTTACTTGGAAAAATGATCTAACTCTATATATAGAAAAAGTATAATATCCGTGCAGAACTTTGCGGAATGGAATGATATGAAAGGGAATGGATTGGATTTCATGAGAAATTTAGCATAACATTTTGATTGAAAGACCCATCACAATATATTATAGCATTTAATTTAGCGCTATTTTTATTTTTAAAAAATTCACACTCTGGAAGCAGAATTTAAGATGCGTGAACCAAACGGGTCAGCAATACTCAGAAAAACATTGTAAATCATAAAATAAAACTTTCCGGTGCTCAGCAAGAAATTAGTTCCAAATTCTTTACGATGGCAAGCCCGCGCAGTCAATCAACATCTACGAGTGCGTTAGACTTGCTCTCCCATTACACGTAGTTTCAGTGCATCAATTACCTCCACAAGAAAACGTTAGCTATCATAGATATGTGCTCAACTCTTATCAAATGACCTGGACGAAACCAAGAAACGCATCCAAAGATATAAATTGTTGTCACTGATGCCAAATAGTCTACCCAGAACATGGAATAAAAACTAGAAAGCAAATTTCAAAAATAATTCAAATACGATGAAGCATTATGCAATGGAAATGGAAACTCGTCGCTATGAAAGCTTCAGAAGAGAATTATGCTTGAATATTTTACAGCAGGTAAACTCGCTCCCTTCTTAAGCCGAGTAACTCATACATCGTAGCGAGCGTGGTCAGGTAAATATGACTATAAATACTATTAGATCATAATTAGGCCAATGGTAAAAGAAGAAATCCAATCAAATACCACAGCAACCTCGCATGCACTGAGCTCCGACTATGCAACTGTCAGGCATACGCACGTGACACTGCTATCATCTGCATTAAAACGCTGTAAAGCAAGATATTAACGAAGTCGATGAATTTTCTTGAAATAAAGTGTTAAAAGTAAGCTATCGTTCTCATGGCAGTGTCCGATGGCTGAGAGAGCACACCTCAGTGGCCCCTGGCATAAATCGCGCTCAAGATTCGCCTACTCGTCCCAGCGAATGAGGCATCAGCTAAATCGTTAATAATGAGATGCCCCAGGTTTCACATAAAAGACTAAAGAGGACTAATATAAGTAAGAGGAAAATAAATGATATCTCGGCTGAAAGAAGCAATAAATGTTGTCGCGGTGATAAAAGAGTAAGAAACTACTAGAAACATACACCGACTAATTGAAAAATTTCAAAATAGCTTCTCAAGTATAAAATGAACCTGGCAAGGAAAGTCCCAGGGTATGAAATGCTAGCGAGGACCTTTTCTTAACGACAAATTAAGCATTTTGGAAAAATTTATGTCGAAATTCATCTCTTTCCGTCACGCGCAGCAAGTTTTTTCTAAATATATTGTGAATAAACTAATAAACTAAAAACTAAAATGTCGTTTGGTAAGGCAGAGGGAACCCCCGGTAAATATTCTTACAATTTTGAGGACTCGAAAGATACTCGAGCATTTTGTGACTCTCATGAAAAAAACACAACTGAATAAGTCTTCTGTGGAGCAGCCCTCGAAATTGGCAAGCCAAGAAATCCGTTCCTCTCTCGCTTGAAAAGCTGAAAAAGTATGCTTTCGGTGGACAAAAATTTTCCAAGCAGTATTTGAAAAGTTAGTAAAACATATCTCTTCATCCTCAGCCGGATAAAAATTATATAAGAGATACGTTTTGAATGGTAAGTAACGTGCGCACTGTTTCCATTACTTTACAACAGAAAATAATGTCTATTTTCAGGTCAACTGGATCAGTATTCTACTTAACGAATACAATTAACTTGCCGAATAATAATGCGATCACGAAACACAAAGAGATAATGTTCACCTCTAACTTGGATTTTCCCAGTAACCAACACATCCCAATAACATAAATTTAGGATTAATTTTCCCATTAAGCTGCTCTGGGATGAATAATTTAACTACCATTAGGGATAACCATCCTCCCTCAGAACACTAGATACAATCAGACACCTTCGCGTTGAACGCCTCGTTGAACAACGTCTAGGGGCAAGGAAAGGAATGCTAGAAATAAAATCCACTAAAACGATAATAGTTAGAATAAAGATAATAATCTATGTATGAGAAAACAAAATAAATCAATTAGCTATAGACGTCAATGTACAAAATATACAAAAAATTAGTCTTGCGAAGCAACATTCGGAGCATAAATCTCTTTTGACAAATAACTGCCTCGATTTTCTAAAATACAATGCGACCAAAAGGTCACTCACACTCTGACATGACAACATTGTGACCTACGTTGAAATAGAAAAGACAGTCGAAAAAATATAGATTATTTTGACGATATGAAAGGTTATTGCGTCTCTTGACCCCGAAACAAACCAAGAACATGCAATTGGTCTAATGGAGCACTCGCTCCACTCGAGCCTCCACTGCTGCTGTTGCTGGCTGTGTCAAATTATAAAAAATTCTTAGGTATCATTTGTGATCAACATCTGGTGCAATGACAAAATCAATGCAATTAAAGACACTGTAATCTCTCGGACTTCATGTAAAAATACAGTCTATTAGATTGCCAACTTCATGAAGAAATAATTAGTACAATCTACTGGAAGAAGAAACAAAAGTCGACCTCTACACACACCACATAACTCTTACGTACTAACGCCACATATATAGGTCATACAAAACTGTACAACAAAGAACGGCTTGTACCCATCATTGATGTACAAACCGAGCAAGCTGCGGACTTTAACCTACGTGTACAACAAAATATATCAAAAACTTGTTCTTCGTCGAAAGAATCAATCAATGAAATAGTGAAGATGAACATCAACGAAGGGCATAGGAAGAGGAATATGGATCCGAATACGACTTTCTGGTTGGGTTTTCCTCTTCATTGCAAGTCGCAAACACGAGGCTTATGAATACGCCTAAGATACTACGGACAAACAAAGTTTATTATCTTTCATAATCAGGTTAAAAGAATTATGTCAATGCTCACGAAAGATGACGAAGTATTAAATGACGTCAAACTCTGTCCAGCGAAGTAGCTAGCTAAGATTCGATCGCTGACACTGTTCAACTGGCAAGTTTAATTTGAGACCAAGATTATCGCATTCGACGCTCTTTTCACAGCAGTCTACACGAAATTCAACAAATCGGTATGCGAATAATACCCAAAAAATGTCTAAATATCTGCTGGGCAGGATGCGCCCGAAAGTCCAGCGTCAGAATAAGGGGCTCGTTAGTAACGTGCATTACGGCAAATTATTTTTTCTTGCGCTATCGTTCGCTATTATTTAATGCGTCAGAAATACAAAAAGTGGGATAAAAAATAAATCTGGCTATCGGGGGAAAGCGTACACTTTGTGACAGAAGTCGATAGTTTGAGCAAAGTAGTGCGTCGCAAGACGAACGCTCCAGGAGAGTTTTGCACGTTCTGCCCATCACGCACGCGGTGACAGCGTCAGGTCTTCCCGAACACATTCAATGCGATTGAATACAAGAGAATTTTTAAGTTACTAAAACGACGCTTTGGAAAAACGCACTTACGGTACTTTTGAGCAACAAAACGTGCACTATCCAAAGTTCACATGTGATGAAAATTCTCTCGTTTTCTAAAAAGTTCAGTGAAATCAGCTGCAGCGTCTGGAGTTTTGCTCGCTTGAAATTAAAGCTGCGCAATGAATGTAGTAATTTACTAGGCCTAACAGATTCACCATTACCGGGCACCGCACCTCTGCACCCTGCCTTGTTTCTTACGCCTTAGCGGTTTGACCCGTGACCGACTCGACTATATTTACGATAAGACTGCCTTTAGCTTTTTACGGAAAACTACAGAGCAGCATCCTCATGACGTGGATTCTTAAATCCATGTTGTCGGCGAAGGGTTAGCTTGAGTTACCTGTGGTGAAGAAGAGCCCGCACACACCGTTTGGCAGCTCTCTCGTTCCTACCTCAGTAAACGTGCGAGTATAATGTATGGCATCAAAATTGAACTTATACCGGAGTAAAGCACCCATGAAACCGCCTTCTACAGAACCTAGTTCTATAAAGCCCCTCAGATTCAAGTGAAAAATGATAGTGTGATGTGTGGGTGTGCGGTGCGTGTGGGTAGTACGTGTGGTGAACTACACCTCATAGGTACGGACATCACACCAGTTCTTCACCGCTCGAGAGCTTACACTACATTCCGTTTCAACATTTCCTTTCGACATTCGAGGTGAAACGTCAATAATCATTCACCTTTAGCCTAAACTCGAGCACCAAATGAGTGTGGCTCAGCGGCTAGCGCATCTAGGAGTGCGCACGGACTCCGCATGACCGGGCTCGACTGTTACGTCTGAAAATGAACAGAGGGTTTGGCCACAAATGTAGGAGACCCTGTAAACCTTACGGTCACCATAAAGAGACCGAGGTAAGGCTTATGTTCAGAAAACTAAAAATTTTGAACTATAAGCACGCACACTTATAGGTACTAACCCATACATAAATGTCTTCACAGACATACTCGTCAGATAATAGTTGTCAGCGGTACAATTATCATGTCTGCATTCGTCCTCATACAACGCTAAAATTCCATGCATGACAACTGGACTAGCTGGGATAGAGAAGTGCGAAGGGAACAATCTATTAGCAACGCCGTCCCTCCAAAAACAAACAGCGTACCGCATTGAGTTTTCGTAAAATTCAAATTTTACTTCATTAAATTTGTCTAAAAACACGTAATTATTCCTTCATATCGCGAAATGCCGTTTTGTAACAACACCAGACGCCCGAGAAGTCGTGCTTATAAAACCACTCGTCAACGTACGTAAACAAACCACAGACAAACTTGTGAACTAAGAAATCAGAGACCTGTTGATGTGCTTCTTTTACGTGTCGCACACACACATCGATGTGCACGACGGCCACTTAACACAGACGCGGGTCGGCAGTCGAGTTAGACGTGCGCTGTGTAGTTATTCATGGTGCGCTTGAGCCGCTCAAGCTCTATCTCGAGGCAGGCCCTCTTCTTGCGCTCCTCATCGAGCTCCTCGATGAGGAGCTGCACCTTACGAAGGTGCTCTCGGTGCTGGTCCTCCAAACGGCCTTCCAGTTCCTTTACCTGCAATGGAAGAACACAGTGAAATTTGAGGTATCACTGAAGATCGCGGTAAAACCTGGGATAGTATTGAACACCACAGTAGCAATTGGAGATCCCAGTAAAACCTGGGATAGTATTGAATACCGCGGTAGAAATTGGAGAGCCCATTAAAACATGGGATAGTATTGAACACCACGGTAGAAATTGGAGATCCCATTAAAACCTGGGATAGTACTGAACACAACGGTAAAAATTGGAGATCCCACTAAAACAGTATTGAACACCACAGTAAATATGGGATGATAAGATTTACGGCTGTGGGGACACTTACGGAAAATTAGCAGCTCGCTATCTCGTTGAATCAAAAATGAGGTGAAAATCTACAATTTGACTCTCCGTCGTCAGAAAAGTGAATGGAGTTTTAAATCGCAGCTGCGAGATGCCTACTTTAAAAACGCCCATTTCACTCGTAGCTGTGTGCTACTGTGGGAAAACTCTAACGAAACCCACGACCTGAAGAGTTTGTTTAATACTGAGTTAAAAATGGTCGGAATCGCTAGATTTAAATTGGAAAATTAACCCGTACTCGTCGGGGCAAGCGAGTAAACAGCTTAAATTTTAACTGAGATTAGAATAGACTATCAATTAGTTTAAAACTCCCTGCTCAAATGACATGTGATTCAAAGAGGACGAAGAAAAAGACCCATTTAGTATGGACA
Organism: Orchestia grillus; assembly: GCA_014899125.1. Classification (NCBI taxonomy): domain Eukaryota; kingdom Metazoa; phylum Arthropoda; class Malacostraca; order Amphipoda; family Talitridae; genus Orchestia; species Orchestia grillus. The sequence goes on from VOMN01120866.1 coordinate 25,794, forward strand.
ATATAAAACGGGCTTTAACCCTACAATCGATTATCCCGAGAACACTCGTCCCCGTGGCTGTTGCGTTCATGAGGTCACTGGTAATTGCGTGCACCACCACATATCTCACCAGAGACCGTCAACAAGTTGGTAGCAGAAATTCCAGTTTAATATTGAAACGTTCTTTAAAAAACCAAGAATAGCAAGCAACTCCGTATTCTGGATACAGTAATTCGAAAGGTTATTTCATGAATATAAGACGTTGCCTTTTAAAACACAGTGTTGCACCTCTTGTACCTCAACTGTAGTCGCGAGACAAAAGTAGAACAGCCTCTTTATATCATGTAGACTGACCAGATATACATTTTGATGTGTGTCTATATATTCAAAAGTTATAGGGTGTTTATATTGAAAAGGGCGTATACTGATGAACTGCTGGGTGTGGGAATGTACATTGAAAAGCTACAGGATGTGTACGTTGAAAGGCTACGCGTTGTGAATACACTGAAGAACTAAAGGAGGTGTGTGTACTGAGGAGCTACAGGGTGTATACTGACAAGCAACAATCAACACTAAGAGCACCAGCACCTCCGTAAAAATGCAATGCAGTAATATGAGGTTTACTATTCCCTACATCCAAACGATGAACAAGATCAACATGTTCTGAAAGTATACCTACTGAGAAATCTACTCAACACGAAACACATTTCCAACTCCACAGAAAGTAAGGGAATCTAATTGAATAGCTTACAGACGCATAATTAGAGGCACTTCGTCCCGTATTCGTAACTTAATATTATTATTCTTATGGTTATTATTGTTAGTTTAAAGCCTCCTAGCTCCATGGAATTCGAGTTCAAGAGAGCGAACCATTTAATATTGACTTGAGATATAGGAAATCTATGCACAAAGTGTGATCCTACACAGGATCCCTTGTGCATAAAAACAAGTTAAGAATGTAGAGGAAGAGAAGACAATAGAAATAGCTTAGGTATGAAAATGGAAAGAATCAAAGTGGGCACGAAAGATACAAGTCCTGAAGGCCTATTTAAAACTGAGGTAACCTAACTGCATAGTTTATACCACCTGAGGGGAGGTAATAATAATTATTCACTACCTCGTCAGCCTGGGTACGACTATTATTTACTACCGATGAAGACCAGAGAATGCGTATTTGTCATCCCCGAAGACTGGTTAATCAAGATTATTTACAATAAAAGAAGACTAAAATTATTCGGTATTCCCAAAGACTGGGTAATAATGATCACATACCACCACGGAAGACTTACTTTAGGCATAACCTTTTCGAGGACTGAGTCAATGACTTCGTTTAATTTATGAGTGGCGGGGAGTGTCGCGGAGTCGGTGTTGTCGGAAGGTGCTTCTNGGGTTTCGTGCTCGGGGTGTCGTGCGGTGCGTGGTTATCAGGATTGGAAGATGAGGATGAACGGGGGTGCGAAGGCGTGTTTTGAGTGGGTGGCTCGGCGACTTTCACGGCCGGAGTGGGAGGGTGAGTGGCAAGAACGGGAGCGCTAGGGGCTGTGGGAAGTTGTGCAGGTGCGTTGTGACTGGCGGAAGAGGCAGGTTGTTGAACGGGGGACAAAATGGCATCTTGAACGGAAGAGGATGGTGCAAGGGCTTGCTGAATGCTAGGCTTCACTGGCTGGACATTACTCGAGCTGGAACTGGAATGCGACGATGCAATGGAGCTCACGGATATGATGGACCCTCTCGAAGTACTAGAAAGTGTAGACTGTGACTGTTGCTGCTGCTGCAGTTGGCGTACCATTGCTGCAGTGGAACCCAGAGACAGAGCGGCGTCTTTAGTCGTTGCAGACGACAACCCTGAAACTTTGGTAGGTTTATCGGTGGTTTTGGAGATTATATCGACTACTTTAGCAGGCCCGTCCACAGCAGATGAGGCGTTAGTGGATGGAATGTCCACCTTCCCCGATGACATTTTCCGAGTGGTCGAGATCAGGTCAGGTTGCTGAGAATGCTTCTCTTCAACTGCGGGTTTGACAGCATGCACTGGGGCTGGGTGGAATGAGACAGGCCTGATGACGTCACTAGAACCGAAGGGTTTGGTTGGCTGACTGTCAGCTGGTTTTTTGGTTGTTGGCGGAGTTGGTTTTGGATTCACTGGCGGTGATGCAGATGCAGACTCCCGCTCTAAAAAGTAGACAAAATATTCATGGAAATGTAAAACTCTCAAACTAAAAATTGGTAAAAAAATTGCTGGAAAGAATGTCTCATATATGAGAATAAATATAAAAACGGTCGGAAGCTACAGAATAAACTGATAAAGTGCAATTCTTGATGAACTAAATACACAAGCGTATGAATTCTTCTAACAAATAAGACGCAAGAGTGTTAGATGAAAAAATTCAAGTGTCTGTCAACATCACAACAAACATATATAAAAAATTTAACGATTGACCCAGGAAGCAAAAGTAAACGTACAATTTCGAGCCCATGAAAGTTTTTCAAACTATCAACACTTACGAGCGTGGCACTTCCTGAACACTGCTAAAAAATAGGGAGCAAGGAAATAGCACCTTCACCTACAACCTCGACTACCTAGCGCAATGAACTGATCTCATGGTGTCAGCGTAAGTGGCTAAATTTATGTCAAGGGAAATTACAATTTAAACCTAAGTGTATTCTAGAGCAATCGTAACTTTCACTAAAAATAGGAAAATTCAAACTTCAAATCTCAAACAGGAAAGCAGTTTTAAGCTGCCAAGCTGAATGGAAAAATTTGAATCTGTACGTGCCTTAAAGAGTCATTGTATCGCTATGATATGTTAACAGGAACATTTAGTAAATAGGAACATTCAGTAGACATGAACATCCCACAAACATGAACATCCAGTAAACATAACCAATACAGTTTAACCCTGAAAAACAACGGCACTATACTGAGCTGCAGCTAGTTATCCGAAGCTAACTGCAGTCCTTGCTGCAAAAAAAAAAGAATTCGAGCGTCTGCATGCTGAGCAAGGCCCTGCAAAACTATCACCACTCTCGCAAAGTAAGCGGCACCAGGACAGTACGAGGAAAAAAGAAGAGAGACCTAGCTCGAGCAGCTGAGACTTCCGTTGCTGCTTGGCGTTGAGTTCCTGGAGCCAGGGCACCGTGGCCTGCACAGCGGAGCCCGCCGCCAGCAACGAGGTGCGCTTGGTGTGGGGCGACTTCACCGGGGACGGGGCACTGTTGCTCGGCACCGCAGACGGACTGTTGACAGCAGGAACATTGCTGGTGCCGCCTGTTATAGTCTTCTTCGAGTTTACCCTGGGGGGGATAAATGGTGGTAGTAGTAGTGGTAGTATAAATTACAGCGTTTCTATGACCGTGACTAAGTTACACCGAAAGAGAAGGTACCATTTTTATGGACTATAGAAAATGGGGAATCTATGCACAAGTTTGGCTCCCACACAGGATTCCCTCAGCACAGAATTAACAATTTAAGAAAGAAAATTGAGAAAAAACAACAAATAACTAATCCGGGTGAAATGGAAAGAAGCAAAATGGGCATGAAAGACAGAAGTCCCGAAGATCTATCTATAGCTGAGGTAACCTAACAATGCCCCACTGTAGACGCAAGTCCCCATAACATAGGATAGACAAACCTTACAAACCCTATTGCCAATCCCATGCTTCCTGAGGGGAGACAAGCGAAGGTCGGTACTTGCTTCTACTTGTAACAATGTTCTTGGTTTATCCTAGAGGAGAAAAATAAGGAGCCTTGCTCGTCGAAACTTGTTAATGTTTGTTAGAATTTATCCTGAGAAGACGAGTGAAGACTGTGGCATGTGATATAAATTGACTGTTGGGTCATAAGTGATATTATACTTACCCTAGAGGAGATATGTAAGGACCATTTACGGGGAGTTAAATGGACTGTTGGGAAATGAGTGACACTATTCATAATTCCCCTGAAGGACACTAAAAAGAACAGTTACTTGGGATATTAATTAATGGTTGGGACACGTGACTCAAGTCAGGGCTGATGCTTGGGGGCAAAAAATAAACTATTGAAACACGTGAGCGCTACCTCCATTCCTGTGAAGGACAAAAGCGACAATAATTACCGAGGGGTAACTAATGCAGAGGTGCCGCACGTGCGCTGTAGCTACCAGTGTCCTTTTTGTTTTTGTAACACATTCATGTTGGGCGTTACTATTATGATGCAAAACTGTCTTTGAAGCCACAACAAAAGCTGTGGGCATTAAGCTACTCAAACTTTACAAAGATGATCCCGAACGCTAAAGCTAGCTTTTCATTCACAGCTAGACGTAGTTTATTGCATAAATACGTAAATTTACAGCTAGCTTTTCGCACCAAACTGGCTTCAATTTTATTCCCCACAGTAACTGGGGCGATTAAAAAAGTCAACCCTTCACCGTCTAAGCGGACTTTAAAATCCCTTTCCATAAGGATGCCGCTGGTTCTTCGTGTAAAAAGATTAATACAATCTCATTGGAAGCATACATACGCCCGCAGTTAATTTTTCCTGCGAGGCTAAATGCAGCCTTGTCCCCAAAATAATTCGAGCTTGAGAAAGTTGACGATTACGCCATCCTGAAGCTACAAAGGTACTGGAATAAATGAAGCACCAAATGTGCACGGCGGTCATCGTCAAGCTTGCAAGATCGAGAGAACACCGGGAAGTTGTGGCGAGAAAAAGAGCCTAGGCAATATCAAAATATATACCTGAGCAAGATGTTGGACGCGGGGATGTTGTCATCAGTTTCTTCGGCGATGGATTTGGACGATGGCGTGTCGGAAGACCCTTCTTTACCGAAGGCACCGAACCCATGGGAGCTCTGCGAATTCTAAAATATAGCATTCGATTACTGACAATTATCTCAGTCAAATGCTGATGAGCCTAAAAATAAATGTATAAGCCGTAAAGTTCTCCACAGTTACTCAAGTTATAAAAAGAAACAGCAAGTACGATTGTAAACGCTGAAAACAGTTTTATGCTTAGCGGGAGAGGGAAGTTACCAACAGTAAAGTGAAAATCATTCTTTTGCTGCTGCTGCTTATCAGAATCTACAGGAGCCCTAAGAGGTACAATTCATTGCAAGAAGCGTCTCCGTTAAGACCACCAACTATTTAATTATGAAACTTAGCTATAACCGAACGATGTCCCCCACTGCATTCATTTGAAGTCACCAATAACTAGGCCTGAACTGCTACAAAATCAGGTTGTTGAACAAGTACCAGATAGACTACCTATAGTTGAGGCACATCGACAAAAACATTTCCACACATAGCCATTTCATGTTCTTGTACTGGGACGACCTTCCAGCTTAGCTATTTAGCCGCGGTTTTTGCTGTCTGATTGAGAATGAACTAAATCAGTAAATTACTGAACCTTGGGTGGCTCTGGGTCAGACCCGGTCTGGGAATGCAGTTATAGAAAATAAGAGCTCGGTATAGAGAGAGTGGGTGGTATCGACAGTCCATTTTTTTGTAGTAACCAAATACGTAGTTTATGCGCTGCGAGTGTCAACGAAATGGGCAATGGCAGCAGCTAAATAGTCTAGCGAGCTCTAAGAACTCAAAACTATTAGTTGCTTGGCAAGCTAAACCCCGTTGAGAGCACAATCAACGTAATTTACAATACTTCGATCGACTGATATGAAGAAAAGAAGGAATGAAATTAACCGGTTCACAACCTGATGAAAAGTTCACCTCAATATGCAGCAACAAACGAAACCCAATCTTTGACTAGAACATAGAATAGAACTTGATTAAACAAACAGAGCTACACAATCCAATCAAAACAACACCATGACCATTATTCCTACACCAGGAGACTTACTGTGTAAAACTTCCAGGACATGATTAGTCGTTGGGTGATACACGGAGAGTAAGTAGCCTTAAGATTTCTCCCTCACAATACCAATGTACTTCTGTGATTGAATAAAAGTTTTATTCGCCTGTAGGTACAACTTGACAACAAATATAAATTACATATAATTATTTTCAAAGCTAACCTTAGGAAGGAAATAGCTCTAAAATACGATTAAAAAAACATGAAATAGAAAATATTGAAAAAAATTCGTAGCACTTTGATGAAAGGCTGACAATAACTGTAGCAACTGTAGCATATTCACCGAACGAAGATTGTATTATTTTCTTAGTTTAAAGCTCCCTATACACATAAAATACGATCTCAAGAAAGCGAAAAAAGAACCCAATTAGTTTGGATTTTCGGAAACGTAGAATCTATACCCATGTACGTTCCTACACTAGGCCACACATGAAAACACGAATGTCGGCTATTTATCATTACGAACACGGCTGGTTAGAACTCAGAAGTCTCTTTGCGCGGTTAAGAATTCGGCGAAACCATCGCCAGAGACGAGCTCCAAAACCATCAATAATGAACAGGCGAGTAAAAAGCTCACAACCATAACCCCCCAACCTCAGTCCTTTACCGGAGCACCTATAATTATCGGTAGTTTTGGCCGCCCTAACACATATCGTCGAAAGATACTTGGCCATGGGCGAGTCGGCGAAAAGTTAAGACTGAGCATAGAAACAACAAGGAGGTGCGAGCTATTTTCCATGGGTGAATTAGGCGCACTTATGAAACTGCTAGCGTTCTTTACTATAAAACGAACTCATCATCATTCAGTTCACCACTTAATGGAAACGTCAGTCTCGCAAATATAAGTAAGATTAATTAAGAAACCCTCGTCTGGTCGTCCTCCGGCTTTGGAAATGCGGGTCCGCATACTAAAACGACCGTCAAAATGTTCCTTCAAAGTTAACGCCGAAAATATTACGTTTACGAATCAGGGTTCCAAAGTTATAAAATTAGTGTCGACCGAGGATTAAAATTATAGTAAAGGGGCGAATTAGGGTAAACTTAGAAAGACAATATTTCACCACACGTCTCGCTACCAACTGCAATATATTGCTACTGTATGGGGGTACGTCGCGCTGTGTTGAGGGGACAGAGGCGTGCTGCACTATCTAGCGATAAGATAACGGCAACGCCGCCACTCAAGGATTGTCCCCTCATAGATAAGAGCTCAGGTCGCACACGCGGAACTAATGAGCGAGTGATGGAACGCTGTGCTCGTACATGCCACCTCTCAACTCCACAGGCCTGTCGTATTGAGCGAGTCGGCTGCTGGAGACGACAATGAAATGCTACTGCACATCTTCCAGCGCTTCATAACACGATGATGAGATAAATCAAGTATGCACTCGTTCACAAGGAGAACGCTGGCTATGGTTTCAAAGACATGCATGGATGAAGAGTTCCTTTAAAGAATTTACTAGCGTTGATATGTTGGTTGCCAACGTACGCAGATGATTACGTTATTCATTTATCATTAACGCTTGGTCACTTCAGCGGGAGACAAAGCGCTTAACGTTCGAGAGAAAGAAAATGCATTATTTTGGGGTCGATGTGTCAGTCCAAAAGATCATCGTCGTTTAGCATTGCTCACGTCATAAAGATGATCGTCTGGCATCACTCACGGAATTCCTTTAATCCTACAGCACCGAGTGTTCCACTCACAGAAAGGCAAAATTGATCGAGTTTGGTCTTCTATTCTCATTTTCTCGTTGAGAACTAAGATGAATAGGCACTCAAACGGAGAGAATATGAGCCACCGTCTAGGCAGTATTACGTTCATTTAAAAACAAGTTGGTCTTCTAGGATATTGAAGAACTGCATCGATGCCAATCCAAATTCCGAACAGAAAACTAAGTTGCAGGTTTGACGTGCAGCATAATTTACATTAGTAAATTTTGACAGCGTAACGCTTTCCACTTACCAATGTGCTCAAAATAACACGTTTGATGATGAATACATCCTAAATTCACGCGATCGAGCCGGTTTCGAGTTCCATAACACAGGGTGCAGGAAAATGATCGACCACGTTTATTATTTTAACAAAAGCGAAATAAAATAAAAAATGAATAAAAAATTCCACTTGAAATTAACAGAACAAAAATAATTCTGTTCCTTTTTCATTTTATATGGCTTCCATTAAAGCAACAAATGGATCAGAACCCTTTGCCACACAGCCTGAACAAGTCAGGCAGGTATTTGTGCCTCTTCAGCCTTCAATGGTACTGTGACCTTCATACCACGAAGCTAATCATGAAGCAGACAGAATACTTACAAGTAACCACTGTGAGACCTTATCAATACCTTATCAACAAAAATCCATTGGTGAATCGATCACCCATTTTTAGTTTTTCTACACCTCATAACACTAACTACGCTATCGCGAGAAAATGCATTATCGCATGCAATGAACTAAAGAATACCAACGTAGTAGCGTACTGATACACAAAATGGAATAGAAATAGAGACTGCTAACGTAGAACACTGCTCTAGAAAATATAATAAAATACCAAGATTCAACAGGAACGAGACGACGCGCATTTTTGGGCTGTTACCCAAGTCCGAAGCCGTCAGACAGCAAAAATAACCCTTTACAGCACCAACCCCTTTGAATGTTAAACAAAAACAGCCTTAAGGTAACTTTGACATAAGGACTCTTATCTTTGAGGGATTGTGCAAGATATGATCCAAGGTCTAGTTAGGAGTTATTAACATTGAATGGCAACACCACATCGCCTCACACCAGCGATACTGTCACTCGCGCAGCCCGGGGCTGAGGATATGATGCAGACCACATAAGACCTGCGCGAGGCGTCTCAAGCTATACAGACAGGAGGAGCTCTAACGGCGCCACTTACTGACGGGCTGCCCAGGGAGATGCCGCCGTTGCTGTCGCTCTCGCTAGAGTTCCGCATCTGAAAACACGTCTCAAGTTAGTTATGCAAACAAGTCTAAAGTTAGTTATGCACGTTATGTCACGTCTAAAGTTGGTCATGTTAGGCACGTTATGTCACTTTTAAAGTTAGTTATGCAAACACGTCTAAAGTTAGTTATGCACGTTATGTCACGTCTAAAGTTAGTTATGCAAACAAGTCTAAAATTAGTTATGCACGTTATAACACGTCTAAAGTCATGTTATGCACATTATGTCACGTCTAAAGGCATGTTATGCACATTATGTCACGTCTAAATTCATGTTATGCACATTATGGCACGTCTAAAGTCATGTTATGCACATTATGTCACGTCTAAAGTCATGTTATGCACATTATGTCACGTCTAACGCTAGTTGTGCACGTTGCATCCATGGGCTTTGCGGTGCGTGGGGATGGCAAGGGGGACGAGGATGTAAGAGAGGGGATGGAGATACAAAGGAAAAGGAGCAATAATTCGAAGTAAACAGAGAGGGATAGAAGAGACGAAGGAGGGGTAATAAAGAAAAAAAGGGAACACGAAATGAAAAAAAGGGACTAGAGGCGAAAATTGATAAGATGAAATAGGAGATATGAGAGGAGAAGGAGAGGCGAAACTCCGCATCACCTCAAAATGAAGTTCTAATATCTACGAGAATCGAAAGTGTAACCATTAAAATATTGCATTAACTGTCAAATGAAGAAAAACTAAACACTTGCACAGCTTAAAGAATTCCACTGCCAGCATCGACGTCAACGCTAAACTGTGCCTGCCAACAGGGCACACAATTCTGAATTACTGTCCTGATAGAAATACCACGGAGACTACATGCCATTATTGCCCCCTCCTGTCAACTCTTCCGCCATCCCCTCAATAGCAGGCCATCCGGCGGCGGTAACAGCGCATGGGCGACCAATATTGTAGATAACTATAAAAGTTCCGACCCAAGTGTTACACTGGGTAAGAAGGCCTGACTTCATTCAAACCGGGTCCCGCTGCTGGCACAGCGTCCAACGCGGGCACTGCGGTGAACACGTCGCCCGAAGAGGACGGGTTACCTCGTCTTTACCTAACTCGAATTTTTCAAATTAATACGATTGGACTCGTCGAATGTTTGATTCAAAACAAGAAATGAGCTTTAAACGTATTAACTGGTCTTTCCTTGATCTCTCGGGGAACAAACCGACAATTCCAGAGTGTTCTCGTACATCTCCAGCAAATAAGGTCGTCTCAGAATCGATAAGTTCTCAACAAAAGAAAACGTGTCCGGGAAGGGGTTAGGCAACAATTAAACTTATACTTAATTAAACTTAATTAAACGGTACTTATATTAAAATGCTTCGCTGGAATATGATCACTTGCAAAACTTTGCAATTGGCTCCAGTCGGACATCAAGCTCGCAGTGGCTGAGGAACTTTGTAAAATGCGCAAACTTAACGATCAAAAGAGATCCGAGTCCCGGGATGAGACACAGCATCGCAGGCTGCGGCGCCAGTTAAGGAGCACCGGAATGGTGAAATCCTTCATTAGTACTGCAAAACATCTTAACCCTATAAGGACCATTGGTACGAATTTGTTTCGCTTCACTTAACATAGTGTGGTCTTAAATTCGTATTTGTTTAAATCAAAACTAGGGTGTGTGGGCACACTAAGTGCATAAAGCTGCTTACACAACATTTACGTCTTTTAAGAACTAATTTCAGCCTATTAGGGTTGATACCGGAACCGAGATTCGACAAAACATCTCGACCAGCACATGGTTTTGGGCAATGATGCATACCTCTTGTTATCATCATCGCTGATGTCGCCATTCGTGCGATGTACTGATGGTTTAACACGTTGACTCCGGAGTGGGTCATATATGGTACACGCGATCATCTAACCTAACCTAACGTAACCAAAGCACTATCATGTATAAATACAAATTTTCGAGTTTTCTTCAAATTTGTGTTCATCAATCGAATGAGCTAGTTCTGATTAGAAAGAAAAATAATCGGATAACCAAATTTGTGACACCAAAATCCTTCATTTTTAAATTCACAGTAGAAATATTTGACGGCATGTAATTTTACCTGTGTGGAGAATCAGAGTCAACGTGTGAAATTGATTAATAATTGATACATTTCACAGGTGAATTCAAAGACCCTGTTGAAAATGCAGTGCAGGTGAGCCCGTATCATTTGAAGTGTGTACAGACAAACTTAATCCACAGCGATCATAGCTGTGACTGAACAGTACTGACTGTGCCTTGCGGGAAGATAAGGCCTCTTTTTACATTCCTCTGATACCAACAGTGGAGATAGTCACAAAACCACCGAATGATTCGTGTTTTCAAACTCAAGATTTACGAGGACGCACTTTGCAGTGTGAATCGTGCCGTAGTAATAGTAATAGAAATCTTTAAGCGCCGCAGTGGCGTGGACCACGTCTCTCATCATTTTGAATTCATTCTTTGGTTCATGTCGCCACGGAGATAATTTACCTTATACCCATGCAATGAAATGGGCTACACAGATCAGTAGTCGTACAAAGCCGTTACCAACTGGCAAGTAATCATAGCAATGCGTATACTCAAAATCCGACTTCCGTTGTGGAGTTCACAGGCACAAATTAACAATAAACTGATAAATCCGTGACTTCTTGCGAGTATCTTCACACCTGAACGATAAGATCCCCCGTAAAACCTGAGAAACGCCTTCAAAACAGGCTCTTGACATTGACAATGTCCAATAAACGCTCAAATATGTCGAAGCAGGCATAGCAGGAGCTAACACGGGCAGAGTGACGGACTGCGTCATCGCTGACTCGGTCGTGGCTTTCTGTTATTTCAATTCCATGGCTGCTAACTCTATGAAGCCAGTGCTATTTCGTACTCCTTTACCGTCTATGTGCATTGCAAAGTTAACTTTCACAAGGGCACAGCTAGTTGTTTGTGTAAAACTAAATGCATCCTTATTGCAGTCATACATAAGGTTGCTGCCAGTTGTTCGTGCAAAGCTATTTGCAGCCTTATTGCAAGTATACATAAGAATGCAGCTAGTTAATACATTAAAGCTCCCTACCCACATGAAATGGATCCAAAGAGAGCGAAAGGAAGGGAGTATCTAGTGTAGAGTATAGAAAATGTGGAATCTATGCACAAGTGTGAGTTCCCACACAAGATTCCCTGGGCATAGAAACAGTAAGTTAAAAAGGAAGAGGAAGAAAAGACAAAGAACAATTAGAGAAGAAAGTAAGAACATGGAAAGAAGCAAGCAAAGTAGGCAGGAAAGATAGAAGTTCCGAACGCCCAGCTGAAACTGAGGTAAAGATTACTCAAGAATTGAGCTCGTTCAATACCAGTACAGAACTCACACTCGGACTACGTCGCGCCAAGAGAGAAAGAACCATTTAGTATCGACTATACGGGGTGTCCCAGAAAAAAGGAAACCCATTTTCAA
>VOMN01120876.1:0-13125 GCA_014899125.1 Orchestia grillus
TATCTTTTGCGCCCACTTTCTATAGGTAAATCACAAATATTTGTACGTAAAATTATTAGAAAATATTGTCAGTCACATTGTCCTAGTTTTTACACGGTTAAGAAAATACGAATCTCAATTTTATAGTCCTCTTCATTGAATGGATCCTCTTGAAAAATATAGTCAGAATATAATGACCAGTTAAAAAAGAACACATAATTGAGAACCAGTTTTTTTCAATGCATCCAGTTTTTAAAAATCTGTTTACTATTCGTACAATGCCCAATTACAATGCCCAATGCCCAACACATGTTTTAGCCACAAAACTGATAATTTCCATAGGCCGCGCGCAGGCGGCAGCCGAATTTCGATCGAGGCGGGCAAACGAAGACTTGTCGCGATGTTTCCGAAGCTTGCCTTAACTTTTCATATCCTCTGAAAAAAGCTGCCCTCGGTTGTTTTCGATCATTGTTGTTCATCACACTAGTCATTTCTGCGCTGTGCAATTGTGTGATCAAATTACCAATGGAGACATCAAACGAGCAGCCGAGGTCCGATGGTATTATGACTCCCCACATTATGCTGGCAGGAATACAGCGAAGTAATTTCCTACGCAAATACTCGCTCTGCTGCGTCAGTGTTTATACGTAGTGACTACAATGTAACAACTACAAGTACAACAAATCAAGACTGAAGAGACCTACATGCTCGTAAGTAGCAACCAATGCACACTCTGCCGTGGTAGGAGTTGGTCGGGATCAACGCGACCCGACGCTCAGCTCGGAAATTTGTTACCTCGCCGACACCTTAGGCCTCTTTACACGATCAGTCAATGTCTCAAGACAGTGCGGAAGACACCCAAATAGGTCGAAGCATGTTAATTTCGTAACTTTGGAGAGGAGGTTTTAGAGAGCAACTGAGCCCTGGGGTTTCAGCTGCCTTCCCTCCCTCCGAGGTGCCATACCTACGCTACAACCCCAGTAGGCAACAATGTGTTGCGCTCGGCCGTATTTTGACTGCGTCAGCAGTGCACGAAGCCGACGACATGCAAGTAAGCTTGGTTTATCACAGCGCATTGAGGATGTCACATCGTGCGAGAAATGTCATCAACATTTTGGTACCAAAGCGAGTGCGAGGGGTTTCACGGAGAATTCAGATACCCGCACCTCTAAAATGTTGGTAACGCTCTCTCGTTCGTCGTCTGAGATAGCAACGTATTAAGAAAGGAGAAAACGAAAAGATAAGTAGTGGTAGTAAGGATAGCAGCGCTTAAGTAACTCAGGCTATATTGTACCGTAAGAGAAAGGACCATTTGCTACGGACTTGGGAGAACGGGAAATCTATGCACCAAGTGTGTTCCTACGCAAGATTCCCTGCGCATGGAAACAAAAAGTTAAGAAGGAAGAGGAAAAAAGATAAAGAATTGTCAACGAAGAAGGCATGAAAATAGAAAGAAACCAAGTGGGCACGAAAGATAGAAGTTTCGAAGGCCTATCTTTAGCTCACTTAACCTTACTGCGATGTGACTTTTTAATGAATTCGAATTCAAACATCAATAGTTATTCAGACTGATGAATCGTTATTCGTAACGAATTATCGGTCCATTCTTGTTAATTTTGAGCTCATTTACAGAAAATTCTAGAAACAAAAAATGGACCCAAGTAGATATATGACTATTAGAAGACTGACAAACTCGGCCAACTCGAATCATTCAAATAAAGATTTTTCGAGGCCACGTCATAGGATAATAAAATACAAAAATATCCTCTTAAAAAGAAATATATTTTCGATGAAGTATTTTCTGAGGTGTATGACCAAGTCAAAGGTTCATGGGCCAAGTTGTCGTTCAAGAAAATAAAACATTCAATCATATGACAACGCAATTCTATTCAAAAGTTATTTTGTTACTCTGACCATGACTCATGAAGTTTTCTGCTGTTAAAGCAAAACGAAGAAAATTAAGATCTCAAAGACCAGAGCGCAAATGACTTGTTTCAAAAACATATTCAATACACAAAAGTTCGATTACAACCTAATGACCAACTTGTGAGCCGTTAAATTGGGCGAGCTAAGCATTGATTTCTTCAACTGTTTAGGTGATGCATGAGTTCCTTAGTTACACTAGTATGCTTTCTGTTTACAAGCGATGCTAATAGAGATTACACGGCGAGTGATGGTCCCGCCAACTGCAGACACAACAACGAAAATGCCACAATAATTCGTAATCGCCTGAAGAAACTAAAATTTATAAAAACGGACTCAGGCAGCTTTGAAAATATTCTAGTAAAATTTGACTCGAAAGCTGTGTTCCTCAGGCACTAGCAAAACATTTCAGTAAAAAAAGTGACCTACCTTGGTTGATAATCTGAATTCTACAGATCGCTGCACTCGACGCACTACGCCTCCAGTCCACCGCACTCTACTGCATGTTAGGAGTGCGAATTTCACATAGAATGCCAGCGCCGAGAAAGCCCCAAGAGTAGACTATCCCACGAGTAAAAGCAGAAATTTTCGATTCACACCACTCCGAAATACGGCGGAAGTAAAAAGATATAAAACAAAGCTGCTAGTTCCATAAAAAACGATGTGATACACCGGGAGCAAATGCGAAAAAAACTGAGTTGCTCATAGAACGGCTCGACCTAATTACTACTGATTTTACATGAAATCTCGCAGAATAAACACAAAACAATGCCTGGTGCGATCTAGTAAATGAACAACAATAAATGTGGCAGGTAATACTGTTTGGGAAATGAAATTTGAAAAGCGGTTTACCAACTCATTTTTTATTCCAAAGTTGAATTTGCACCAGCCTTCGTAAGACCTAATGCAATACCTTAGGGAGCGATTTGACGTCAATAATGGTATGAGATAATACCAAACCCTAAGCGCGTAAAGTTCAGCTACTTTTCAAATGCTGTAGGAAAGTACATCGAGCAAATTTACTTGAACATTGAAATACCTAAAATGAAAGCAATAATCAAGTGATTATATTATTCAGCGACGCATATGTTAAACAATTAATAAACGCAAGCAAAAGAAAAGCTCGTTTTTTGAAGTAAAATTTGCACGACGAGAAACTGCAGCATACTGTGCGATAAAAAACAATTTTTAGAATAGTACCTTAATAACTTGAGACATTAAAACTTATTTCTACGACTTTATTGGTCCACTTTATTGAAATTACTAACTTATTCTGTTCAGAAACGAATTTCTGCATTGTGTTTCATAAAACCAAAGTTTAACTCCGAAGTTATCGCACAAGGAACATTTCCGTTACTTGTGACACATTAGGAGAGAAATATTTACAGGGAAACGTCTGAGAAGGTAAAACCATTAAGAGCAACGCCAGCTACGTCATACGCCAGCATTTTACAACCTCGATCGAATATTTGTGTGCAGCAACAGGAACAACTTCACACGTGTGCAAGACTAGAAATCAAAATCTGATAAAGTACGTGCAAATATTTATCTTCGTAGGACTGCCTTGTATAAAAACTCTGATGTATTCCCTCTATGATGCTCCGATAATTATGCATACGACGCTTTCTACGCCTAAGAGGCTAAAATTTATTGATTAAGATTGATTTAACCTCTTCTAACTGCATTTGATAGCAAGAATAACAAATGAGATGCACTAATGAATAAAGTCGCCTAGGAGGTAATGACTAAATTATCTCAGACTTTCATGTGTACGCCACAGTTAAAAATAAACCGACTACATAAGTACATTATCTTAACGTCATGGCTTAGATACTAGGTGGAATCAGCAACATTAAAGCGCACTTTCTTACTCATCGCTTGTTGCACGGTAGAGCGGTTTACCGTTGCAGAAGTTCTTTCGCCATCGAAAGAACTTTCATCTTCCGAAAAAATTCCCGCCAGAGAACGGACACTTGGCGGGTACTCCCTCTGAACTTTGTTAGATTCTTTCAAGACTGGAGACCCATCTGACGAAATTTGTTCGACATGGACTTCTTTGGCTGGCGACGCACGAACTCTGCGAGGGCTGGAGGCAGTTTTGAGACCTCCAGAAGTGTTCTTCGTAGGACTGACTCTGATGCGCACGGACCGCAGGCCGCTAGAGGTCAGTTGTGAGACTTGGCTCGAATTTTTCGTCCGAGGAAAGTTCTCTTTATCCATCAGCTCCCGCTTCAACCTCAGTGAATCGAAAGCATAATCCTTATTATAAACTGATCCATAATAATCCATCTCTTTTAAAAGTTTCAGCAAAGTGTTTCCTTCTTCTGCCTCCATCGATGAATGTAACTCATCTGTAGGCTGAGGCACAGGAGGACTTTTCTTGGCATGCACAGCATGCTCGACACGACACTTGCTCTCCACTTCATTGCGCATGATGTGTCCCCTGGCATCGCTCAATTCGCCGCTGCTCAAAGCTTTCTCACAATCTTCAGCCGTTTGAATAGAGAAGATAGGAACATCTCGATTTCCGTTCTGAGGCTCCCGAGTAGAACACGTCTTACCCCGAGACCTTGTTACACCAGGCGTGTCATTACCATTCACTTGGGCACGACCTTCGTGCGTTCCATGAGAAAGCATATTCAACAGATATTCAAGAGCCCTGCGAGAGTCAGAAGAAGCCAATAGGTACTTCCGAACGCACACTTGCTCCCGCTCCGTGGTCGAGTCTCTCACTTGAGAGGATGCAGACTGGTGCTCCCCGCGAGTAGACGGGTACACCACGCGACGACGCAAGGTCTGGCCGAACTCGTACGTTCCTTCCATAGGCCACTCCAAGGACTTACAAATGCTCAGTAAACGAGTCCCGAAGTCTGCAACGCCATCTGTCCGAAGAATGAGAGCTCTTATTTGTTACACCGACATACTCAAGACCATAGAGCCCATGGCATGTGTTACTTGATAACATCAACGAACACAGTAACTTGTGCGACCAAGGAATTTGAGTGCCAAGTTTGCATCACAAATCAAGTCCTGAAGGTGCTGACACCACCACCGACCTGCTCTGCACAGCTTGAGCAGCTGCGCCCCTTTACAGCCCAGTGTACGGAGTTTAAGCGTAAATTCAAAATACGAAAAAAAACTGGTTTCTCGACTATTTCAAATCCAATACTCAGCAGGTAATATTAGAGAAACTTGAGCTAAATTTTCAGTATTCATACCTTACATTGAGAATTGAAGAAAATCCATGACTTCCAAAAACACAGTAAGGGTTTTGAGCTCATATCTCAGGACTTCTCTAGCCAGCAATCAATATTCTAACAAGTAAAGTACATGAAGGAACATGATCTCCCGAGCATTAAGCATGAATTTACAACAAATTTTTCTATGCTTTCGCGCTAAATGACAGTAAAGAACAGAGAAGTTCGACACATGGGATTTGTGAGATGGTTAGGTATATTGTAGGCCTTTTAGGTCCAGGTGGGAACTTGAAGGGTACGAAATGCAGGTATTATACAGCATATATTTGCACCATTCAGTCCTAACAAAGCTGGTTGCTTTCGAATACTTCCAAAACATGAACTTATTTCCTTTTATTTATTCACGCGTGTGAATGTAGCCTCGCGATCCGTCACAGCCTAACTTCACACCCATAGCAGCGGACGAGTTCTACTCTACACTCTCTCGCCACCCCATCGATAATCTACTCTCCGGCGGCGATACCTGCGCTTGAAAGACCAAAATAACGGATAATCATAGATGCTCTGGCAAAAAAGCTACACTGTGTAGTAAACCAACAAACCATTGGACGACCATTAACCCAAGCGTAACTTTGAAGCCCAGCTTCCAATGGTAGGAAGAGTTCACACTTCCAATTACGCTGCATGCATCGCCTTCATGAAGCACACAAGTACCGTCATCCTGTCTACTTCGACCCTTATCCCGTTGTTCTTCTTTTCGACCTCATCTTGTCATTTTCTTTTCCATACAATCACGGCTTTAGCCGAATACCCAAACTATAGCGGCCATTTCAAATTTTTTGTAAACGACAGTTTTAAATTTTACCCACACTTACGGTTTCAACCAAAATTATATATTTTAATAAGAAGTTGAAACGTAAAACGTATAGTAAAACGTATAGTAAAACGTATAGTACATCAAAAATATACTTAGAGGTGGCGCAACGAGAAGAAAGTACCCAAAAACAGGACAGTTCTGCCCATAACAAAACGCCTGGCTGGCCTAGGCCAAACCTAGCGGCGAACAGACGTAACCAAACCCCACCTACTCTACAGCAGTAGTTAGTTGTGAGGTTCCCTCGATGGGGAGGGTAAGTTTCCTGGAAAAATTAAACCCGCAAACCGCTTCAACACAGGCATTCAAACGTATCTCAATTGGTCTTTGGATACGGTACCTTTTCTTGAACTTGCCTGGGTAAAAATAATAGCGAAACCTGATCACGGATGCTGGAATTGGTCAAAAAATTACAGTGTATGTTACCTCTCAAGATTGTCCTGAGACTGTGCAGCTGCATAACGGCTTGCAGGAGGTGCGGCATAAGCTGCTGCGCGTCTCTGATGCCCTGTTGGAGCTGCGGGAGCGACGCTTGCTCGGTGGCGGCAGCAGCAGCCTCGATCAGTTGCTCTAATTTTACGCTGAGATCCCAAGCAGCGCGCTGAACCACATCGCCTTCATCTTCGCAACTGAGATACGCAAAATTTGTACAATTCTACACTAAAAAAAATTCAACAAGTTTCCATCTTATTGTCTTAAATTGATCTAGTTCATATAAAGATCAAAGTAAATGAAAAATCAATTTACTCGTGAATAGATAAATTTAACCGAGATCAGTATCAATGATGTTAAGATTAACTTCAAATTCGCACGAGGTGCAAACAAAAATAAAGGAACATAGCAACCCAGACTTGCCCTAATAAGCAGCACAGAAACAAGTCGCATTTATTCCTTTCACGAAGAAAAGTGCGCACGAGGTCGAGTTGGAAGTCAAAAAACCCACATTTGGAGAATACATCGACCTTAAACGACTGGAACTCAAAGCAAAATGAGATCGTTTCCTTTACAACTTCCGTGATTGACATGCGACGAACATCTTTACACACAAATTTAAAGCCCAATAGCAAACGCATCTACTGAGATCAATGCATTTGGGCTGAATAAATTGATCCATCCCCTGCCATCATCTCTCAATTCTCTCTCTCTCTCTCTAGTCGCATCCCTATCTGACTTCCCAGTGCCCTGCACTCGTAAGCACTCGTCAATTATGATTCACAGAAGTTATGTTCTCCCTCGCCTAGACTGTAACTTTGCGTCCAAACAATTCTTGTTAATTTGAACACTGGAGCTCACCATCGACCCGCACAGGCGAGAGACTGCACAGCCCGCAAACTTTGTCTTGCCCCGCCCGACAGCGCCCTGAGCACTGCTGAGCACCCCCGGCACTCGACGCCGCATGACTCTGCAAACACAACCAAATGTTTAATCTTTAACGTATTATATAACACAGTAAAATTAACCACAACCTCTACTTCAGCTGTACCTTGGAGCAGTGAACAAGTGATAGGCAGGACGAAGAAGTTCACGTTAGTAGAAAATGGTTCCTTCACAAAAACTAAACAAGAGAAGATGAAATGGAGAAAGAACCCTTGCCAACCTACCTACTGTGCGATGATCACAACTGACACATGAAAATAGTTGAAAACTCTGCAATGAGTAGCAGAGGGAAATTCATTATCGCTAAGGCCAAGGCGATGTAAGAGATGAACACAGAAGCCTAGTCCCTGAAATGTGCTGTCACAAACAGACACTGACATCACAGAACTTGAGCCTAGCATGCGGCCCAGAGAGGACAGTAAGTACTCCAACCTACGCTGATAGTGAAGAAATTACAAATAAATCTTCATGAGGCAACTGCAGTAAAAACGAATGGAAATCTTCATATGTTCATCAATTATCGAGTGGCCTAAACACAAGCAATGACTGTACACATAATCCTGGACTCAACCCTATCAATGAATTAAATGTAGAAGCAAAATACAGGTTAACTCATACAAATCCAAAATACAATCATCCAGCAACACCNACACCAATGATTTTGCATAATTTTCTATAAGAAAACGGATACTAAAGACTAAAACTAACCGAAACTATCCAAGATATTCGATGGTGCTTATTTTAGAACCACCTGAAATTTCCCGAAGTTACCCGATTCAGGAGGCTCAACCAGCAGGCTTTCCTAGAAATTTCCTCACCATGCGTCGGAGGCGAAGGCACGTCGAAGGCCGTAGACTCGTGTCCGAGTCGCAGCAGCTGGAGGGCGGCCAGCGCGGTGACCAGCTCCCCGCAGTGAGCCCCTGCCTCGGAGGCGGCCTCGCAAGCCGCGCCTCTGCTGCCCGCCTTCGCACACTGGAACACAGGGATGAGGTTCTACTGTGTGTCCGACCTCACATTCTCACGCAGCTCACTGGGACCGTGATGCTCAATCAGTGGTACACGGTGCAGTGAAACAATCTGACCCGTTTTTGGGTTAAAAATGCTTACTATTAGGTTACCTCACATGAAATGTATTACGAGTAGTTTTCTGTATCAACTACTAGGTTGGAAAGAGATTCATTTTTAATCGAGTTATTACACGAGATGAGAAACGGATACTTTACAATAACAGCAAAAGAATTGGGTAGTGATTGGACACAGAAGAGTAGCCTAAACACTATCCGAAACCACCTTTGTACCCAAAAAAGTTAATGGTCACTGTCTGGTGGTCTGTATAGGGAATCATTCATGTTTCATAGTAGCAACAAGGCGACACTGTAACAGCAGCATTTTATTGTCACGACATTGATCGCAAGCATGAAAAATCGAAGAGGCATCGAAGACTGGTGAATAGAAATGAACCAATTTTATTTCTCACCTAAACCAAAACAGAAGGCAGGAATTTTCCGTGAATTCAAAATTAAAATATAGTAATGAGCCTATATTACTTTGCCAAATATACAAGGCAACAAGAAGTTAACGAGAACAGAAAGATATTAACTGGGTTCTATTGAAGTTTCCCACTAACGTGTAAAACACAAAATCAATAAATTCACAAAAAAAACACAATACAACGACAAACATAGATTAAAGGCACAAAAATAGAATTCACGAAGCTTTGCTCTAGACGAGTCATCATCTGCATAAGCTCTCCAAACACAGATAAACAAAAACCTTCACCTGGAAGAGCGAACTGAGCACAGAAGTAGTAGCAATAAGAGCGTTCACAACGGCTTCTTCGGTCGCCACCACAGCCTCGCTCAGCTCAGACGCTCTTCCTATCCCGCTTCCGATGATGCTTGATTCTATTCTTGAGCTGTGATGAGAACTAGCCAAGCTTTTTACATTCCCGTTCATCGGGATTGTCGAGGCTGTGTTGCTACCGGTGTTCGAAGATGAGCTCTTTTTACCGTCGTCGAGTTGAACTTTAGAAGTTACAGGAGTTTTCGTGTTAATGCTGTGTTGTGGGCCAACACATTTCGAGGAGAACCGCGGCCCCGTGGAGGAGAATGGGACGCTGAGCAGACTGCTGAGCGACACACGCAGACACGTGATGTCCGCCACAGACGACACCATGAAGTCCTGGACGTACTGCACTCCTGTCTCTGACAAGCCCATCTTCAGGTCATCCTCCACGCCCTGAAGAGCAAGGCAAAAATCAGCTCATCTGTGACCATCTACCAGCATTGTCCAGCTTGACCATATCACAGGTCCAGTCACTCCAAAACTGAGAGCAATGCAGGAAACGTCGATGATCATATTTAGAGGTAGGTCTTGATCGATGTGGATTATTTGAGTTCAATATGAATCAATATTGGATGAATGTCAAGAAATTGTCAACAAATGTGAAGGTGTTGAGATCGATATAGTTCCAATACGTGACGCCACGCTGGCCTTCAATATTGGAATTCCTCTAAACAAAAGCAGCTTACGCACAACAAAAAGTTAGCATCGCTGCAATTAATGAGAAATTAAAATACAAGTTGTACGTAATTCATTACATCTGCGAGGCAAACAGCGACGCTAAACAAAAAGAAGTCACGAACAAATGAATCCGTCAATGTGTACGTATATCATTCAAGAAATTAGCAGGCACTAAAATATAAATATTAGGAGTTCTAAGAATTCATTGGCATACTATTGCTTCATTTTTCCACTCAGGGGACATGATGCTAGATATGGTACAGGGGAACCTGTTATACCTTGGACCCTGCGTAACTAAGACCTTGTGTTGATTTCTGCCCCATCTGCAAGTGTTTCAGGAAACTACTACTAGTAGTTCAGAGATGGTAGTAGTTCTCAGATCTGCTCCAGGAGGAATATCTCTGAACTACCAGCAATAGTTCCCTGAAAACCTGCAGAAACGGCTACCGTCAACACTTATCTAAGGCACATGGGGCTTGAGGCGTAACTGGTTCCCAACACGTCATGAGAATAGACATTCAAACATTAAAACTATGAAAAAAAAATGAAAAAATAAAGAAAAACGCACGAGAAACTATCGACAATAAGCAAAAACGTGAATGAATAAAAATATGTCCAGAAATTAGCTGAAACTAAAGGGGAGAGTAAGAAGTGCTTGAGAACACTTCATCGTGTCCTTTCACATCACAGCATCAAGCAGAGGGCAGCACAGCGTGGGGTGGCTACAAAGCAACACTGCACAATCCGTATTTGGAAATCAGCCGATACCTAAATTGCACTACGAGAAATTTAGCTGAATAAATCACACATTCCAGTCGACTGATCCTGGTCACGCGGACTAACTCCCCAAGCTAACATCAAGTAATTTTGATGCAAGAGCTGCGATACACATATTTAAAGGGCCTTGGAATTAAACCCCAAAACGCCAGCATCTAAGATGAGAGCACCAGTATGCGGTAGTGGAGCGCCACGGCGGTGGTGAGGGCGGTGAGCACGAGGGGCCGGCCGCTGCAGAGCGTCCTGCCGTCCTGCAGCGCCGCCACGCAGCTGCTCGCAGTGCCCCGCAGCGCTCCCAGCTCGCCCACAGAGGGCCCTGAAAATATTTCATGTCACTCAGGATTTATTTTCTATGAAGGAAGAACGCACTTGACAACTTGCAAAGTAACAGGATGAAGCCAGGACTGCTGACACTACACCGCAACAACCAGTCGCTCCTCTATCACACACATACACTAGTACGTGGTTTGTACCCAGGTGAGTAGGACAGGGACAAATTGTTATGGTTTAACAAAACGCACAATACATATGCAGTGTAAACTATTATTGGTTCACGTTCTAGGTTTAGTGAGGCACTGTGTAACATCATGTCGGTGAACCCTCTCACACACAAACTTCAATGAGAGCATTTCACATTCTATAGATAAATTTCTAAAAATAGCCTACAAGTACAATAAAAAATAACATCAAATGTTATACCGGGCTTCCTTAGTAAAGAATAAAAAATAAATGAAACAACATTTTTTTCTGAACTGTGAACCCTCGCTCGACCTCTTTTTACCCTCCTTGTAGAAGAAATACTTCAGGCATTTTATCCGATTAATTTGATTTTGGCAAACTGGACAAGTTTTCCCTCGTAAATAAAGTTATTAAGAAGGCTATGGGAAACAAGACATTTCTCATAGCCTTCATAATAACTTTCATTATAAGGTTACGTTTTCTCACTACGGGAATTAGTCGAGAAGTTTTCTCTCAGTTTCGACATTGAATATGAAGTGTGATTGTGATGACGTTCATTATCTGAAGCACTTATGTCTCGCACTCAAAAGTTTAATTCACATCACAGGGTTCTAAGTCATGTTCGTTTCATGTCGAACAGGCATCCTTTGGATTGCACCGAGCGAATCAGAATTTTGCTTTTAAAGGCAAATGTGAAATAAACAGTATTTTGTTTGAAGCAGTTAAATCAAGAGCAGCAGAAGACCTATTTCATGACCCAAATGTACATTAGGGACATTGACATTATGATGTGCAAGTGCCCTTGATTTAGTAACAAACTTTCAGATAACCAGAAGTACACAATATTCTCTAAATGGAGTACGTAATAACTGAATATTTAAATGCTTACTAAGTAAATTTTTACAATTCATTTCGTTAGGCCACAACTCAAACAACATGTTAGCTATACTTCACTTGGTACAGTGATCTATGACAATCGAGCACCTATGCCATCCAACTCCCCTAGATACTTCAAATTTTGCCTGAATTTGATTGAGGCAATTAGTTACTAATAATTGGACCCATTGTTGGCATAACTAAAAGAACGGGATCTCACCAAACCTGAGAATAGCGCTTAACACTGTAGGCTTCGCCAGGTGCTTGCCTTCTTCCTCTCCAAATAATGAGAAAAACAAGAACTGAAGAACTGAAGCACACGTACATACTAGACTAGAAGAAAGTTCACGGCCACCTAGGGGAACGCCATACAGTTTACGCAATCTAACATGAACTCAGAATACCTCCCTCCAGAAGAAGCAGCATAATACTCAGAATAGTGAACTACACACATATGAGGTGCCCAGCGAACACAAACATCAATAATGTTGTAAATATTGACTGAATTCTCACTCTTCTTAGCCGGCCTTGTTGCGAAGTTGGAGCCCGCTACAAACATGAAGCTGTGGTCCAGCGAAGTGTTGAGCCCCTCCGAGACAGAGGCGTCAGAGGCGAGGCTGGCGTTCGGGCGCCCCACACAGGGAGAGCCAATGAGAGCGCCGGCCTCCGACGCCCCGCCCCATTCTATGGACGTCATCACTTCTTGCACTGAACTGCAGCCCTGGCGAACGCGGTTTAATTAGAAAAATTACATACATACTAAAGCGTTGGAGGAACAAACGATAATTTCATGTACGCAAATTGTCAAAGAAATTTATGTTTGAGATACTAACAGCGGCGACGTCCTGCAGAGATCTGAGAACGTTGTAGAACGCAGCGGGAGATAGAAGTGCGCTTAGCTGACGCTCGCTCTGCAGCACCTGTACCTGCACCTGCACCCCCCCGCTGCCTGCAACCACCTGCTTCTGCGCCACAAATGTCTGCACGTGAAAGGAAAACGTGCGAATTATGAGCTTAGCAACAACGTACACATGAAAACCATTCTTAGTCCATTATATAATTTTGAATTTCGATGAAAATCAAAATGCAGTGTTCACAAGTAGTAGTAGTAGTAGTAGTAGTAATAGAAAAGTTACTAGC